>JAAXCT010000878.1:0-301783 GCA_012490785.1 Eragrostis nindensis
GGGTTTCCCGATTCCCTTACCTGTATCTGTTATGACCATCTGTTTTTTTTTCGTTCTTTATAGTCTATAGTGGTATATTGGTGTATTTGCGGTTTCTACAAGTTTCTAATTTGTTAGGCAGCCGTGTGTAGCTTTAGTTCCTTGCTGAAACAAAGAATTATAGCTCTCTGTAGTGGCGTAATATTTTTTCTGCTTGCACAGGAACAAGTGAGGTTGTACCTGTCACAGAAAGTCTCATAAGCAGGGAACCATGAAGCTTTCTACACTCAAAGTCTCCAAAGGTATATCCGTTCGACAATATCCTCTTATATCAACATGCCTCAATATTGGTAGCACACTGGAACCTCATTGTACCAATATTAAACATTTGAGTGTGCTGCCTTACCAGAGGGAGGTCACTAAGTAAGACAAAGCATGATATAACTACAACAGTAGCATACCCTTTTACTCTCATCAAACCATCTTGGGAGGAAACAGATGTCACTCTGAATGACATCAATCAGCGAATTCGTGCTCCTCCGAAGAAGCCTCCGGAAATCCTTGGAACTTCGGCTTTCTCTGGCAAGCCAGTCATTGGCAAGACAAGAATCAGAACAGATGGGGGGAAAGGCAGCATCACAATACTGAGAACAAAGGGCTGACAGCCAGGAGCTGCCATTGATTCTTATTTATCTGTCATTCTCTCCACTGAATCAGAACAGAAGGAGGGCAAAGGCAACATGCCGTATCAAGAACAAGGGGCTGGATACTGCCGTTGATCCTCTGCTGCCATTCAACCAATGGCTTTCTGCACTTTGCTCAACCGTGCAGGCCTCTGTAACTTTCCATATTTTTTTTCATCCTCCTCAATTTTGTGCCATGGCTTTGTTGTTCTTGAGTTATTGTAGATGCGTGACTCTTTATTCAAAGATTCAGCATTCATCTGGTGTATCTAGTGACATGTGGCTAATGCTATATACAGAAAATTGAAGTTCGGAAATCACTTCAACCAATGTCTTCTACTGTATTTACTTCTAATTGGTGCTGTTCTCGTGTGTCAACATCCTTGATAGCTGGGACATCAGATATATCTTTGGAAATAACTGATGACTTACGTTTATTTTTTCTTTTGAACTGGTCGAATTTTGGAGTGGCCAGAGCTACTTGACCCAAACAACAAACATTTCACATGATAGTTGTCCAGCCAACCCTGATAAGTATTCTCTGAGAAAGTACCTCTCTCCTCCCTTTTATGTCATTGTGCTCATTGCGGTATGAAAAGATTTGATTAATGTCATGGTTGAGGGATGGATGCCTTGTGAACTAACCGCAAGTCTTGGTACTTTCAATTCAAATTTGAATAGTTTCAATCGTGGAGCTTACAAAAGAGAGAACCTTGTAGGGAAGTTTAAACTGTCGTAATTCCTTCTACGATTTGACTTCTAATTCAAACTTAAAAGCCCAAGAACAAGGATAGGATGCACCATAGTTTAGGAGCCAAAGGAGCTTCCAGCGGACGGTCAGCAAGCGCGTTGCATTGGTGCACACGGTTTGTCGCATTGACTAGTACAGTGCCGTGGTGTTCGGTAAGATGCTTGAGCCAGTGAGCATAGTGAGAAACAACAGCGTGTAACCAAAGATCCTATAGTTATGTGATGCGCATGGTGGCGTTTCTATTTTTACAAGTGTCCTAGAAAACAGATAGAAGATGAGTTAGTTGGAAACTCAGCATGTATTTGTATTATCGTACATTGTAACATGTTTCATGAAAAAACATGGTTACCAGTGCGGACAATCCTTAATAAGTCGATGTGTTGCATGAAACCTTAGTTTTTCATTGTATTAGTGTTTTCTTTTTTCTTTCAGATCCTCACTCTAAATATTTCCTTAAGTTGGGATGCGTGAAATACTACGAGATTGGTGATATGGTGTTGCAAATCACAAGAAAAAAGGGGTAACTTTTTTCTACATCTTGAAGCTATGAAAGCCGCAATTTGGTTTATTATATGATCTTATTTGTGTTATTTCTTTTTTCTTGATATGAACGACACATGCTTTTAGTTTTTTTTTTTGTATAATGCAAACCATTTATGTGGTTCACTCAAAAACAATATTGTTTATTTCATTATGTATCAAATTGCATGACTATGACATTGGTAAAGACGTCACTAAATTTTGAACGAGTCGATGATATCGCAATACGTGACTTTTATCCCCCCCCCCCCCCCCCTTACAAAAACATCAAATGGGGAATGAAAACATGTCATGCATGAAAATCGAAAACATTCTCATGTGAAAAAAAAAATCAGCACGGCATAATGCATAATTGTTCGGTACCAGTTCATATACTTAAAATATTTCAAAAAAGAAAATATTCTCTCTCTGCCTTCACTTTTTAAAGCGTTTGCATTATTAGAGTATCCGTGGTGGTAGTGTTTGGTGCTTAAAACCCAGTTTGTGAGCCATACAATGGCTATGTCGAGATCCATTCAATGTTCGCAACGTTCGGCACCTCTTGCCCAGTTGCACGTGGAAGCATTTCGTCAAATAATCCTATTCTTAATCCATTTCGTACCCGTGAGAAAGGCCATCACCCATGTGACTATGCAGCTAGTATATGTAGTAGTATTTTATTCTTCACCACTAGTGCATGTACATGATCCGCATGCCGGCATTTTGGAGAGTAAGTGTGTTGTGGCCAAAGCAACACCTTTGTAATGTGTTGTAGCAAATTTTGCCTTGTAGTTAACTAACTTAGTTTCCATTCCTTGTATCATTGAGTCACAGTTTGTAAATAATATGTTTAATATTTCTAAGCTGGAGATCCAAACTAGCCGTTATAATTTTGAAGTTCAAGTTTTCAAGCTTATTTAATTCAATGTAATTCAATTCACTGCTGTCTTTAGCTATCCATGAAACAAAAGTATTATTTTGAAGTTTTTGAGGGGCTTATTTGGAAAAAAGAAATTTGAAAAATGCTTTTTCTATTTGCAAAACTACGATAGGCTGGAACGCATCCCAGCCGCACATCAATTTGGCTCGCAGACTCAACCTCTCCACCGCAGTCGCAGAGAAACCCTAGCCTCCCTGTGCGCTCCTTTCGCTTCCTTGCTCGCGCCGTCGTTCCGAGAACGCAAGCCCCCCTCCCCGCCTGTGCCCGCGCCGCCGCCGCCGAGCAGCCATGGCGAACCGTAAGAGACTCTCAGACCTAAGCCTCTCGAGGGCTCTTCCGCTTCGCATCCCGTCTCTTGCTCTAACCCCGGGCGGTTGATTCCGTCGATCTGTGTTGCAGCAGCAGCAGCAGGGCCACCCGGAGGAGCGAGGTCTTTCCTGCAGGCCGTGTCGAAGGTCACCGAGGAGGCTCCGACGCCGCTCCGCGTCGTCCAGATGGAGGGCCTGGTGATTGCTCCTGAACCCTCTCCTTGTTTACTATTTACTCGTTCGATTTGGTAGATGCTGAGATTCGAGAAACTGGGGCGTGCTCAGGGCCTTTGGACGGATCTGTTTAGGGGTTGGAATTAGGGGAAGTCACGCTTCTTTGTGGTAAACGTAGCCCGACATTTTCGAAGAATTTGATTTTAAGGTCGGCATGTCTTGATGGGTAGTGCTACTTTTGGGGGTGATTTTTTTAATGCAGGTAATAGAAGCGAATGTATGAAGTGAATTTTTTTTGATTATAGTACTCTAGGGAAGTATTGTCGCTGTCTAATCATGACCAACGATAGCTATGCTGTTTATTTTTCTTACTGTTTTACACATTGATGCAAACAGATTTGACATCACCTCAAGATTTTATTCACCTTGATGTACATGGACGAACCAGTAGCATTATGATTTTCTGAAAATTGATCAGTTTATGCAACACCATATTGGATATGAACACTGATAGAACACACTTGTCGAATGAATGGCATTATTTGGCTTAGAAACAGATTGGAAAGTTGTTTCCAAGTTCATTCAAACTTGTGAACTGGAAATTTTGATCCATTGAAAGGAAATATTTAGTCTCGTTTATGGCTACTGCATCAGTTAGACATCCTAGATAGATTTTGCTGCCTCAGTGGATAGGAAGTTGCTACAATCCAGTTTTTCTGTTTCTAAACGTAGTTTAATATGCCACAACCCCTTTCTAATATTTGTTCTGGCTCAATTGTACAGGCCGTCCTGAAGATTATTAAGCACTGTGAGGAGTTTGCACCCGCTCTGGTTACAGGTCAACTGCTAGGTCTGGATGTTGGCAGTGTTCTGGAAGTGACCAACTGCTTTCCTTTCCCTGTGAGCGTCTAATGTTCTTAGCTGTTGTGTATTCTGCTTTTTCTAGGACAAAAGCGCTTCTACTTTACCTGTACTTTCTACTTCCTATAGCTAATAGGTACTTAACAATTTTCCTGCAGACCAGAGAAGATGATGACGAAGCAGACGCAGATGGTGCAAATTACCAGCTTGAGATGATGAAGTGTTTGAGGGAAGTTAATGTCGACAATAACACTATTGGATGGTACGCTAAGCTACTTCATGTAACACCATTTCGATTATCAACTCATTCAGGAATATTCAGTGGTAGCCTATGTATTGGCAAAAATGCATACACCTTGATATCTGTGCCCCTTCTTAAATGGTTTATGATTTGATGAAATCTTAGATTTTTTCAACCCAATGTTCTTTATAACTCCTTTCATTTCATTACTCCTGAGCGTTGTGTTTTCTTGTAATGTCGCGTTGTTAAAAAATTTTGAGATCTTTTTCAAGGCACTGTATCTTTGAGGAGTCTGTGCTGATAGGACGTGGCTTGTGTTAATTGCACATGTGCTATATGTTACACTTGATGAATCAGCCTATAATACCTTCTGTGTGGAGATCTTGTTATAATAATTGATGCATTTCTCATTTCTTTGTGTGAACACAACTGCTTTCTATGCAAGTCTGGTGTTGTTAATACTTTGTGTAACATTTCGGTAGATTTGCATTTCTCGTACTTCTAATGCAGGTTCTTAGTCTAATTCTGGTTTATGTTTTGAACTCATCTGCTTGGCATTTATTTTTACATATGCTTACAGGTATCAATCCTGCTTGCTTGGATCTTTCCAAACTGTGGAGCTGATTGAAACATTTGTGAACTATCAGGTATAGTGCAAATATGAGTTAGGTTACTCATCCGACCCTCTCACCTGATTGGGATTATCCTCTTTTTTCTATTAAGCTTTAGTCATTCCATCACAAGTGGTATAATCTGCTACCTAAGCGAAATGCTGCAACCGTATAAAATAGCTGCAGTACAGTGAAAACATAACCACAAAAATCCTATGCTGTTAGCTCTACCATAGATTACAGTTTCAGTGGTCTACAATGTGTGTGTGACGAGTATGATGCTAAGTTTCTTAAGGAGTTTTTTTTTTTGGGGAAAAATTTCTTAAGGAGATTTTGATATGGTGGTTTCCGAAGGAAGTTTTTTTCTTTTTCTTTTTTGTAGTTCACTAGTTCTGTAAGCTTCTTGCTATACAATTATCTACTACTTTCTCTACTTGCATAGTAATGTTGGAGCATCTCATCAGTCGAATTTTTTAATTGATTCGTTCTGTGTTGAATTTTCAATTGGAACCTTTTGAACGCTGAGCTTAATTTCTGCGTGTTGCAGGAGAATATCAGGAGATGTGTGTGCATCGTTTATGATCCATCCAGATCAAGTCAGGGCGTGCTAGCTCTCAAAGCTTTGAAACTCACAGACTCATTCATGGATCTTTACCGTAGTGGTGGTTTGACTGGAGAGAAGTATGTCTTCTTTTCTATAGCTCAATTGTTGTCAGTTTATATAAATGTGGTGTATACAAATGACTTTTTACCATCACAGGTTAAGAGAGAAGAAATTGTCATGGGTTAATATTTTTGAGGAGATACCGGTATGCCCTATTCTTTCTCACATTTCAGTTCTAGTAAGATGAGTTTCGGTGTCCTCATGTGTCTTGTCTTATTTTTCTCACAGATTAAAGTTTCCAACTCAGCTCTGGTCAGTACCTTCATGCAAGAGCTGGAACCTGAGTCACCTGTTTCACAGGTTTGGATTTTTGGTCGCAAAGAGTATGGTGTTTTTTTGTCATCATCTTTCGAAGATGTTTGAGTTATAATGCCGTCTTATGTGTTTCAGTGTGACTTCGATAGACTTAAGTTATCAACTGCTCCTTTCATGGAAAGGAATCTGGAATTTCTGATTGGGTGCATGGATGAGCTTGCATCAGAACAAAACAAGGTTTTTTTTTTTTTGTTTCCTTGTAAAATGAACTACACAGTTTATGTGGTTGACTCCACAATCATTTTTTTGACTGAATGCCTTTGTTGCAATTCAGTTCCAATATTACTACCGCAACGTATCAAGACAGCAATCACAGCAGCAGGCTTGGCTTCAAAAGAGAAGGTGGGGGATGACATCCTAGTTTATATATACTTTGTGAATTTTGTGCTTTTCTTTAAGAGCTTTCTCACCCAGAAACGAGTAGAGCTTGTGTATGTCAGTTTTTTAATTCTCCTTTTGCTGTTTTCTGCTGGTTCAGGCAAGAAAATATGGCAAGAAAAGCTGCTGGTGAGGAGCCATTGCCTGAGGAGGATCCGTCCAATCCTGTTTTCAAACCAATTCCTGAGCCATCACGATTGGAGGGTTATCTTGTAACCAATCAGATTTCCAGCTACTGCAACCATATTAACGGGTATATGCTCTGCAACATATTCATGCCCATCTTTACTCTCTGTTCCAAAGCTCTTGTATGGTTCCATTTTATTAAGGCTTATTTGTTTGATTATGCTTGCACAGCCCATGTAGTCATGTTAAAGGTGTCAACTTATTTCGAGGAATTAGGATTTCATCTCATGGTTAAGTAATAAATACTATCAGTTGAACTTGTGACAGAACTTGGTCTAAGCAGTTCGGTTTACTTGTTGTTATATACTGCTGCCTCTGTTCTTAAATAGATGAAATTTAGGAGACCTAATTTTGTTCAAATTGAAGTATTGAACTTGGTTTGCTGTCCTAAATGCCATATAGTTAACGGAGGGGGTATTTGTGAAGCCTAATATACCAATGCTACTTGTTTTTCTTGTCCAAGTGATCCCTGCTATTTACAAACAGCATTCCAAATGATGATGATCCACACTATCACAAAATAGTTTGTCTATTCCTGTATTCCTTCTATAGTTGGTGGAATGAGCAAAGCTTACCATGCTTCTTTGATAATGGTTCTGTTTAAAAGCTAAAACTGTCCTCGCAAAAAAAAAAAAAGAAGCTAAAACTGGCATTCAATTGGTGGTTCATTTCATAATTTTTTTTGTCAACATGGTTGTTACTTTTTAAGAAAGAAAAAAAATGAAAACAAGTGAGTTGAAGAGGTGCATTCCTCTTGGCATGTAGTAGATACTATTTGTCCACTTCGTTTGTCCCACTAATAGTATTCCTTCTATACTATTGGCTATCAGCGTACTGAACTAGCAACAAATAAGATGCTTCGTTTGTCCCACTAATTTTTCTTCTCTAAGACATGCTCGTTCTTTTGTTCAATATTGCATGGAATTGATCGAATTTGCATCTCTGATCGCAGGGTCGCTGGTCAGAACTTCAACAGGCTGTACTTGATGAAGTCCTTGCATGAGGAGTAGATAACTGGCTTACTTGAAACACAGTTTTAAAATCTCGATTTTTCGATGTACCTTGTGCCCTATCATCTACTGTATTTGCTCTGGAAACCTGATTCTGCCTTGTCCAGAATGCAATATCACATCATAGCAGTCTTTTCAGCACTAATTTTTTGAAGGGGCATTTTCTTTATCATTAGTTATGAGTCGCATCTGTCTGGGTTTTGCCAATTGATCGTCATTATGTTTGGCCTCTGACGTGCCTTCCTGCATGAACTTGGTACATGTTTTTTTGATTCATGACAATGGGTCACACAGTTACTGGTGTCATGTTTCTGATAACTCAGATTAAAGAGGTTATGCATTGCAAAATGATCGAATGAAACAGATGTGTTGATCAACATTTAATTTCCGTTTGGCAGAGCTCTAGAAGTGATTCTTGGCTGTGCTGATTCTGTGTAGTGAAGCTGAAAAATGTAGCTTCTCCAAGATTTTTGTGAAGTGATTTTCTTTCCTGAGTTTAAGAGTTTAGAATTATAGAGAATCACTTGCCTTCATAGAATCACTTAAAGAGCCTTATTAGCGCTCATGGAACAATTTGTGATAAATGTTAATCCCTTGATCATTATTTCTCCTGAATTGGTTATAATTTTCAATGAGACCCTTCTGCAGTGTGTAGTCGGATACTCGGATGGAACGCATTCCGTTGGTATGGCGGACAACGTGGGGATAATCCGTTGTTTCCCTCACAGCAAACTTAGTTGCTGAATTCTGTACGCTCTTTCGCCGGTGGAATGGCTTCAATCGCTTTGCACTCACCATCATTTCGCTGATGCATATGTTTTCCAGTCATGTTGGTTTTATCCAAGTCTGTCTAGCGCAGTGAGGGTTGACTAGGATTGTGGGTGGACGGAGCAGGCCGCGTGCTCGCCGCGCGTTGGAGCCACGCAGATCAGGTCGGTCGTGGTGGCGAGACGTGTTGGGGTTCCGGCAACTGCGTAGGTGGATCATCCGGCGGGATCTTACATTGAGAAGGACGGGCGAAGGGGATCATGCTGGCGAAGGAGATGGACGCCGGATGTGGAATCGTCGGGCAAAACTAAATTGGTAGACCGAAGAGAGGAGGGATAGCAGAGTTCTTATTTCGGCAAACATAGAAATAGTCCATTAATTATGCTGACCACACAAGAGGACCTCTCTCAACTATATGTGACCGATATCTTACACAATCGTTTATGTTTTTACCGAGCTTTTATCGAACAAGATCAAGGGAAAAATACAAAAAAAGTACAGATACTCATGTAACACCATGCTGGAAAGCTTGATGTTTTGATGTTTAGCACACATTGTTGTTCACAACTTTGTTCTCGCACCCGCGATTGCCATTATTACATATACATAACCTGGTTTCTTACATACACGGGTTAACTCAGCAGAATGTGCATTTGCACCCATTAGAGTCACACTGAGCACTAGGTTTACCGCGGAAATATTTATTGTTGTTGCAAGCAAGTGTGCATGCTTTGACGTCGGTACATGGAGTTGGAACAAATATCGAGATGCAGGTCTGAATGGCAGACGATCTACCAGCCGCCGTCACCATTGTCAGCTCACCTAACCATTGGAAACCACAGGGGGTTAAGAGAGTTGCATATGTTACAGTTTTAGAAGTACACAAGCAGTATGCGAACTTTAGGGAGTACCTGAGGACAGGAGGACGATAATGGTTAGACAGAAGATCATCAACTGGTTCGTCTTCATCCTTTGTCTGATTAGGGAAAAACTTGCAGGAAAAAAGTTGTCGGGTTTTACTCCCAATGGAAAATGAAGTCTGACAACTCGGTGAAGATAAAATGGACTGCGCGGAGTTATATAGTGGCTGTACATATTCACAATTAGTGTGTATTCATGAGCCGCTAATATTAGTAAGTGTATTTGCAGATACAAATAATCAGAGTTGTCCATTTTCACTGTTAATAAAAGGACAACAAATACTCATGTGATCAATTTTAGCATATATTTATTAGTTGCTGAAAATGTACTCCCTCCATCAAAGTAAAGGAACATTTTGATTTCAATTAAGTTTTATAACAATAGTAAATTAAAAAAAACATGCATGTTTCGTGTATGCAAGTATATTAGCATTTCAAAGCGCTTTAAAATTATGTTCATATTATTGCATTTGGCTGTTTACTCAGACAAAATGAACAATAAAAAAGGACAGCAAGGATTAACGTGATCAATTTTAGCACATGTTTATTAGTTGCTGAAAATGTACTCCCTCCATCAAAGTAAACGAACATTTTGATTTCAATTAAATTATAATAATAGTAAATCAAAAAACATGCATGTTTCGTGTATGCAAGTATATTAGCATTCCAAAGCGCTTTAAAATTATGTTCATATTATTGCATTTGGCTGTTTCAGATTTTTTTTATTTTGCTAGAGGCATATTGTCACATTGTTGTTCAGTACTATAGTTAGTATTCATCCATTAGAATCCTTGTAAATTGGCACAACAAGGATCAATCTATATGTGTATTGGTTTGTGTCAAGACAATTATTGCTTAGTTGTAATCCATATGTGCAGTGATTTGTATCAGGACAATTATTGTGCAGTTGAAATCTATATGTGTATTAATTTGTGTACTACACAATAATTTCTTGTTGTGGGATGAAATTTGTACAACGCATATTTGTGTACAAATCTCCTACTCATTTCTTGTTGCGTAGTACAAATTTCTTATTGTGGGACGGAGGGAGTATTAAACTAGCTCCTAAAGAAATTGCACTACAACAACGAAATGAGGAGACAGTCATTTTGGGGGTACGGGAATAGTCATCTGGGACCTAGAATAAGAGAGCTATTCGATGAAAAGAGTCTTAGAACGGAACTTGCTTCTTTCAAATTTATAGGCAATTCTTATTAAATTCAAATTTGAATCCCGGTTTTTCTTTTTTTCTCATTCTTTTTTTTTGGCGTAAAATGGCAGAGGTGCTTTGCCTTTTCATTAAGATAGAAGAAGAAGTCTCTTCTTTCTCATTCTTGTTTTGATGGATATTTAGATCGATCAAATGTAAGCACGAATATGAAAGAAATTCTAGAAGCAAGAACTAAACCAATAAGAGACACAAGGATAGGTTCTTGAAGTTCAGTTTCAGTAAAGAACCTACATACGTCTCTATTGAGGAGCTCACAAGAGCCGATTCTCTTTCAACCTTAATCCACATAAGTGCTCTTAGTTGCTCTAGATGTGTTTTCCCAGCTTTTATGTGGTGACCAACCGTGTGAAGGATTTCATTAGGCCAACTCAATTTAAAAACCACCCTAGAACAACAAGTAAAAAAGCTCACGGTGAAGTTAGAGCGGATGTTTCGCTTTGGCCAGTAGCCTACGATACTTCTAGTCGATAGGTTCACACACGAAGGGTCACTGTCGCGTCATGCAAGTGCTGCACCCGTTTCAGCTGATGTGTTCGTTCATCATATGAGTGCAGGAAACAGAGGCCCAAGGAAACAGAGTTTCAGGCCATGCATGCTCTGCACTGCACATACCTCCGGTTCCGTGACTGAGATGCATGCTCTGCACTGCACATACCTCCGGTTCCGTGACTGAGGTGCTGCTAGTATGTCATGGCTCGAAAAGAAAAGTCAGACGCGTCGTGGAAGAGGACAGGAGCAGAACGCATGGCTCTTCTTCTTGGCGACGTACACGCGTCTCTTATCTCTGACTGGCGGGACGCGCCTCACATGCGCGCGTTTCATTCACCCCCGTCCCTGGAGTGGGGACCAGGAATCAAGCATCACACGAAGCTTGGAGCTCGAAACGGCACGCTGCAAATGGTGGATTTTGGAGTAGGTAGGGCAGATACTACAGCCTGGACATTATTATTATTATTATTGTTTTTACTTTACCACTAGTACTCAGTTTCTGCAGGTTCAGGTGACGGTACGTATGCACAATGCAAGATGTTTAAAACAAGCTTGTTTAAAGAAAGAGAAAAAGCATTCATCACCTGCACTAAAACTCATTCCTAACGATTTAAAGGGGTGTCTAAAACACAATGCAAGATGTGTTTGTAGCTTTGGATTCGATGAGCAGGCTCTGAAGTTTTGTGCGTCGGTAGTGACATGAACACTGCCTGATTTTCATTCAGTTAAAATTACAGGGGAGCTGAAAACCCAAAACCTGAATTCTGTCTTTCGCCCTCGTGTCACGATCTCTTCAACTGAAACGGCGCTGCAGCCTTGACCTGCGCTGCGCACCTTCCTCCTCCTCCGTTATGAACATGCTGCCGGCTGAGGCTCAGACGCACCTGCTCTAGCTTGCGTCGCAGAAGAGAAGAGGACGCATGTCAATGGGCATATGGGGTCTGTCTGACTCGCGGCGGGAACGCAACCGTCTCTGACCGGCGGCGCGCCTCGTCACATGCGTGAGGCTTCATTCACCACCGTGGACCACGCGGGTTTACCCACGGGCAGTAGCTGCAGCCTGCAGATGGGCAAATGGCGGGCTCGGAGCAGGTAGAGTTGGTGCCGCTTGGATTAATTTTATTTTACTTTACTAACTCAGTTTCTTCAGTTTCACCACCGAGTCTTTTACTTGTGCGTCACAGTTAAGGCTATTCATGTGCAAGGCTCTGAAGTTTGTGCTGGCTTCGTCGGTAGTGACTTGATATTCATCCCGTTTATTACAAGGAGAATTTTTTTTAACTTGATTATATGTCAATTGAAGAAACATCCAAACCGCATTCATCAGAGAAACAAATCCCTATGCACCACCATGGCTAAAGAACAACGAACACGGCCAACGGACCATCCATGAAATGTGGGAGGATCGACATCATATAGACGCCACCGATGACCTTCTGGATGCTCAGATTTAGGTTTACACATGACCATTAGCAAAGATGAGGCATGGTGTTCAACAACGCCTCCAGAGAGGTGTATGGCATGCTAAAATGTCACCGAGTCGGTGTAAGGTTTCACCCATATGGCCACAACCGTCATATTACGCACGTTGATAGGTTCCCGCGACGAAATGCAGGTCTCCCAGATCGCTGCAAGCGCCACCAAACGCCGCCAGGCCACATTGCACCACCATCGTGCATCCGTCAGGCTTGTCGCCGCCATGACTCCATTGCCGTCGCACATCGCCCATTTGCGGCCCTTGTTGTTGCGTCTGCTAGCTCATACTCATTTTGTTCGAGAATACTTTGGCATTCTGGCTAAGATGCTGTGAATCCAGACAAAGCATATGTTCGGATTTATAAAACATTCCATGAATCTGGACATTTAAAAAGATGGTTAAAATACCAAGTAAACTGAAAATGAGGGATTAGGGGAGTGAAGAGGGAGCTTGTACTGGCGTGATACGGTAGCCAAACCAGACAGAGGAGGTGAAACCCAAAACCTGAAATTATGTCTTTCACCCTTGAGTGCCTAGCTAAATCGAAGTTACTTTATGTCCTCTTAAACTGAAATCGGGAAAAAAGTTTTATTGGTGTGGTACAAAAGTGCAAATGCTTTTATTTCGGACCCGTCCTCCAGACAAGAACGGCCGGGACCTCGCCGCAGTTCGTCACGAGCACGGTACGTTCCGAATGAAGCACCCAATCGTTTGCACAGTTCCCTTGATCATTTGATCATTGCCACCACCGGTCCACCACCCACCAATGCTATCTCTTACCATTACGGTATCACTACTAGTGCCAAACATTTTGCTTGTGTTTTTATGGTACCAACCACGCAGTCACTTCAGTTTGTTACTACCTCTATTTCAAATTACTTGACACTTTTGACTTCTTGAGATCACGTTTGACCGCTCGTTTTATTCAAAAATTTTGTACAAATATAAAAACAAATAAATCATACTTAAATTATCTTTAATGAAAAAACAAATCATAACAAGATAAATAATATTTGCATAAATTTTTCAAATAAGACGAGCGGTCAAACGTGATTTACAAAAGTCAAAAACGTCAAGTAATTTGAAATGAAGGGAGTACACTCTTTTCCCACAGTATCGTCCATTTCGGATGATGGTGTCAGTATCCTGTCACTAGGATTTGGTTTCGAAACACACTCTCTGTTTCTCTTATAATAACTAGGTGATTGCCCCGCGCGTTGCTGCGGGATATTAACCTGAAGCGGTGGACATACATAGTGTTAATCTAAAGAAAAGAAAATGCAAGCAATCTTGAAATCAAACTGGCAGCAATAATAATATATAAGTACATGCTATGTCCCTCTTATGCTGGGAGATATACAAATTATTGTTTGAAATGAAATGGTTTCCAGTTTAATTAGCAGGAAACTACCTAGGTGCAATCATATACTCACAGAGAACAGATGGGAGATGTGTGACGGAAATTGAAATAAAGGCCGAAAAACGGACCTGGAGGGCAAAGCTAATCGCAAGCTGAATGCATACACATTAAGCGATTAGTGATTAAACATTTTGGCTTGATAAAGTGAAGGCTGAATACTGAACCACTTGTCTATTACCTGCGACTGCGAAGGAAGATGAATTAGCAAATCAAAATGCAGCCTGCCGATGAAACCATGAGCTACAGGTGCGGGTAGCCAGCACCTTCTCTAACAACATCAACTCCCAAATCAAGATTTCGGACAATCTCCCAAGAAAAACCAGAAGAGGTGGCCGCCAGCTGACAAATCACGATCTGTGCAAGGATCCGCCACCATACCATCCTCAAGGACATCGTTTAGTAACAGAAAGGCCAGGCCCTCTGCTCGTAGAGGCATGTGCCATATGTGTCGACGTTCAGGACATGAATTGGAAGAGTTATAGCACACTAAAAGGGACCTCTTGATTGTTGAGTGGTGCAGCAGTTTTCAAAGCACTATCGAATAACGGAAGGGAGATGAAAGCTGAAATTGAATTGAAAGAGTTATAGCACCACTAAAGGGGAGCCCTTGATTGCTGAGTGAAGATGGAGCGTGTCGGGGGTGTGGCGAGGCCTCTGTAGCTGAGCTGTGGGTTTCTCAGGAAAGCCAGCGCTGAAGGGAGGGAACGACGGTTAGGATGAGAAGGTTTACTTGAGATCGGACAGTGCAAATAAGAAGGTGACGTGGCTGCACCACAGTAGAGAGAAATAGCCATCAAGGATCTTTAGTGGGTTGCACTTATAAAGAAGATATAGATACAACGTTCAAAGTTGAATTAACAATCGTCAATTAACAGAATCATTAACGGACAGCTGATTAATGAAGCGTTTTACAGGACAGTCTGCCTGCTCTAAGACACTCGTTGTACCATGATTTGTCTGAATGTTACTAGCAGAAGGTTTGAGCGCAAAGCGAGCCGCAGAAGCAAACACCTGCATACCACCAACGCGGCCAGATTCCCTCCGAGTCCCATGACACGGGGACGCTCCCCACCCACCACTGCCATCCTCCTCCCACCGCCTCCTCGCCGGCGATGGCATCCTCCTCCGCCGTCCTAGTCTCCATCGCCCTGGCACTCTCGCTCTCGCTCGCCGCTGCGTCGGCTCCCTCGGCCGCGCCTCCCGACGCTCGACAGACGACGACGGTGCGGGCTGGGTACTACCTCGCCGCCGACGCCCGGCTCCGGCCGCTGGCCGCGCTGGACGCGTCGCTGTACACGCACCTCTACTACTCGGCGCTGGCCGTGCACGCCAACAAGCGCGCGCCCGTGCTCCCCGCGGACCCGGACCAGGCGCGCCTCCTCGCCACCTTCTCGCGGCAGCTCAAGTCCAGGAACCGCGCGCTCAGGACCCTGCTCTCCATCGGCGCCGCTGGAATTGTCGCCGGCGGCAGCGGCGCGGGGTCGGCGGCCCTGCCGCAGACCGACCCCGCGTTCGCCGCCATGGCCGCGGACCCGGCCTCCCGCGCGGCGTTCGTCGCGGCTGCCGTGTCCCTCGCCCGCGCCAACGGCTTCGACGGGCTCGACGTCGCGTGGCGGTTCCCGGCGTCGGCGGTGGAGATGGCCGACTTCGGCTTCCTCGTCGCCGAGTGGCGCGCCGCGGCGCCGCCCGGGTTCCTCCTAACGGCCACCGTCTACTTCTCCGACCACGTCTTCGACGCCGGGGTGGACTACCCGGCGGAGGCCGTGGCGCGGGGGCTGGACTGGGTCAACGTCGCGGCGTTCGGGCTCCGGCAGCCCGGCGCCGGCGCCGGCGCCGCCGCCAACGCCACCACCGCCTTCGACGCGCCGCTGTACGACCGGGCGTCGCACTTCTCGGTGAGCTACGGCGTCGTGTCGTGGGTCGACGCCGGCGTGCCGGCCGCCAAGCTGGTCGTGGGCCTCCCGCTCTACGGCCGCTCCTGGTTCCTGCGCAACAAGGCCAACGCCGGCGTCGGCGCGCCGGTCGTCGCCGCGGGCCCCAAGCAGCGCGGGACCAACGCCACCGGCGTCATGTCGTACGACGAGGTCCAGCGGCTCGCCGCGGCAGGCGCCGGCGTCGGCGGGCGCGCGGTCACCACGAACTACGACAACGCATCCGTGGCGTCGTACCTGTCCGTGGGCGACGTCTGGGTCGCCTTCGACGGCGCCGCCGTCGTGGACGAGAAGCTCGCGTTCGCCGCGAGACGCGGGCTCCTCGGCTACTTCCTCTGGCCGGTGAACTACGACGATGCCAACCTCACGGTGTCCCGAAGAGGTCAGTCAGTCAGTTGGTCACACTCCACAATTCGACTTCACTACTCACTGTTCCATTGATGCTTACCTGCCTTGCACTTTGTATTGCAGCATCAGAGGTCTGGATACAGAGCCAAATTTCCTCTAATTCGAGGAATCAAACCGGCGTTAGGCAGACGCAGGCGCCGGTCCGGGTGCCGCCGGCTCTTCAGTCGCCTGCGCGAACGCCTGGACCAATGCCGGCTCCGACGTCTGGATCTAGTAGCTCGTACCTGCCTTGGAGGAAGCTTGATCTGTTCCTGCATTTGGGGCTGCTAATAGTTCTTGTGTGGTGTTAGTGTACAAGGACAACATTTACATTGCAGAAGTTCTGACAGGGAAGGAAGTCAGCATTGCACAAATTGTGCTGTGCTTCATTGTATTCTAAATTCGCGCAGGTATAGAGCAGCAGCAGTTTGAGGTTTTCTCTTTTTTTTTTCAACTTGTTCTTTACTTGAAAATGAGAACAATGGTGTAAACCGGTGTAGTTTACTGAACTATAGAAGTGTTCTACTGACTAGGAAAAGGTGAAATGGAGCACTGACATCCTACATGATATTGCAGTTGCAGACTTGGGTTTAGTGCAGGTTGATGATAAAAATTCTTACTACCTCCTGTTTCTTTTTGATGTCGCTGAGACGCAGAAGTTAGTGCATTATCTCCTAACAACATAAAAATAAAACTGGAGGGAGCATGTGCCATGATTTGAAACACAAAATATTTAGGCTATACAGCTTAAACCGAAGCAAAGACAGTGTAAAAGTTTGAAAGTTGATTTCTCTGTCAGAAACATAAGCGCGGGTTCTCAAACTTTATCATCCATAGTTTTTTTTTTACACCTTATCATCCATAGTTGGTTTCATGTGTACAGATTTTGAGACTGAACTGTTTTCAAGAAATAAAAATGAAACACGTTTTCCATTAAAAAAAATTAAGACACTAATGCGTCAAGAATACTGCCTCGCTCAGAGCCTACTCCATCACTGAAACGATGAGTTCAGGTGGGTGCTCTGCGCTCTCTGCCCCTATTTGTTCATTGCAAAATGGAAAAATGTTGGACGTATATGCACATAAGGATTTTAAGAAGCGGGTGATTTGCCTGTCTAAAAGTATTTGGGTGAACTGAAATTAAAAAAAAAAAATCTACCTCAAGCTAATAGGAGCGTCCATGTATGATAATTCTTACAGTCCAAGTATGATCATTCTTATGCTGATGGCAACGACTGAACGACAGCCAACAAGCCTTTCAAGAAGCTGTTGATAAGGTTTTACAATCCAATAGGGGCTTGAGTAACTTTGTTACATCAAATCTAAGTGTTACTACCTCCGTTTGGAAATACTTGTCACCTGAAAAATTACCGTAGCAACTTTGACTACATGTCTTTTTCTCTAAAATATTTCTAGTTACTTCAAACTTTCATATTATTTTGTAGGCTTTGAGGCACACTATATTAGCATTATATACTTTCAAATATTTCTAAGTATTTGGTAGAAAAAAACGTAGAGTCAAATTTGCTACAGTGATTTTCCGGGTGACAATTATTTCGAAACGGAGAGAAGTATACAATAAAGGGGTTGCTGAAGTACAGTATCTGATAAATCAGGTATTTCGATGATTATCATGAAGAAAAAGTACACACTAATGACATGATAAAAGCTGGGGGTACGATTTCAAGCCAGAGTAGATAATCTGTTACTTCCCGCAAAAAAAAAAAAGAAAGAAAAAAAGGCACCCATTGTGACGAGGTGTACTGCATATCCTCATCAAGCCACAGCTGCTGTAGATTGTCCATCTTCTCAACGCACCTCAAGTTTAAAGAGTCATGCACATGCAGCCTTCTTACTTGGGGAAGATTTGAAACTCTCTGTAGATTCTAGGCCTTAACATACAGAAGGTTCTCCACCTCCTTAAGCTATTCACACACCTTAATTGGAGCTCCTTCAAACTAGTGGCCTGCTGTCCAATTTGTGGTGGGAGAGCTCTAAGACTGGGGCAGTCCTCAAGCTACAAGATTTTCAAACAAGGCAGCACCTGCATCCTTAGGATGCCCCCTGTTTGCTTTGCACCAGCTCCAACCACTTCCTCTTTCTTAACTGCTGCTGGTTGTTCTTCGTAGAAGGCTGGTAGGACAGAATCCAGGTAGTAAAAAATAGTAATGCAGTGACAATTGGGCCTCTGCCTTGCGCGCACGCCGTCTCGGCGTGTCATTGTCGTGCTCATGCCCATATATCTATATGAGTATGATCATTAACAAGGACACATATCGAAGACTTGAGTGACCATGGCTAAAGTAGCTGTTCTTGATCAGCTTGCCGGCGACTCGCCGACGGCAACAACACTTCTGATCACGGTACTCTCCCCCCTCATCATACCCCTAATCCTGCTGCTGCGCTACTTCGCCGGCGCCGCAACCACTACAGGAAGAAGGGCGAAGCTGCCTCCCTCCCCGCCGGCGCTGCCGCTGGTCGGCCACGTCCACCTCGTCGGCGCGCTGCCCCACGTCTCGCTGCGCGCCCTCGCGGCGCGGCACGGCGGCGAAGAGGAGGAGGGCCTCCTGCTGCTCCGCCTCGGCGCGGTCCCGACGCTGGTGGCGTCCTCTCCGCGCGCCGCGCGCGGCGTCCTGCGCGCGCACGACCAGTCGCTCGCGTCGCGGCCGCGCTCCGTCTGCGGCGACGTGCTCACGTACGGGCCGTCCGACGTCGCCATGGCGCCCTACGGCGAGCGGTGGCGGCTGGCCAAGATGCTGGTCACCACGCACCTGCTCAGCGCCAAGAAGGTGATGTCCTACCGCGCCGCCCGCGAGGAAGAGGTACTTAATCTGACGGAACAATCACGTCCCCAGAGCAGAGCCATGGTTAATTAATCAGTTCGCCTGTTGATAAATTAACCATCTGTTACCGATCCTTGCGTGGATGGCAGGTGAGGTTGGTGATCGACGAGATCCGCGGCGCGGCGGCCGGCGGCGCGGCGGTGGACATGAGCGAGGTGCTGAGCAAGTTCACCAACGACATGGTGTGCCGCGCCGTGGCGGGGCGGTCGTTCAGGCTGGAAGGCCGGGACCTTAGAAGCAATGTTCCCGAAACGTTGGGGTCGAGGGACGGGAACGGGGGACGTGGAACTGAGCTGTAGAAAAATTGGTACGAAAGGGGGTATACCTCTTTTGTCCGTTCCATTGTTAATTGGGACGCGTCCCGCCTAATTTGGGGACGAACGGGAACGACGTTTCCAGAACGAAGCCTGATTTCGCGTGACGCCTATGGGCTACTTTTTTCAACGTTACGTGATTTCTTTTCCCCTGCTCCAGAGCTTAACTCTGGCCGTTAGATCTGATCGTCATCCAATCGGTCTATTCCAGTTTCCACAAGACCTAAAGCCGCCGACCGTTCTCTCCTTTGTCTTTGTGAGTCCGTTCCAGCTTCCCACCTGCCGCCGCCGCTGTCCGTCAATCCGTCGCGGCGTCGCCTTCCCGTGTTTTCCCTCGCCTGCGACTCGCCATTGGTGGTGATGAAGTCCGGGGCCCCGTGCTGCTCAACGCCTTCACCCAGGTGCGAACTGCGTTCCCTTCTCTTTCCTTCCCTCCGTTCGAATCAAGTTTTCGCTGCCGCCGCGCCGCCCGACCGCCGACTATGTCATGTTCGTGCATGGCCAGGGCGAGCGAGCCGTCGAGGCGCAGCCGCGCAGGTGGCCTCCTCTTCCTCGCCGCACGGCTGGCGCTCTCTTCCTTCGCGGCCGCGGCGGCATCGAACCGCCCGGCGACGTACCACGGCAGCGGGGGCCGCCGACCCAGAGCTGATGGTTCGAGGAACGCACACATGAACCGGCGTCTAGGAGTCGCGTTCCCGGCGACGTTTCGGACGAAGTCCCTGGTCGTTCCCGTCCCACGTTCCGGGACGAAGTTCCGGGAACACGGGACGGGGCAACGTCCCGCGTTTCCTGCTTCTAAGGCCGGGACAGGGTGTTCCGGGAGCTGATCGACGAAGGCATGGCCCTCTTGGGAGGATTCAACCTGGAGAACTTGTACCCCCGCCTCGCCGAGATTGCGGGCGGCGTGCTGGTGTGGCCGGTTCGTCGCAAGGCCCAACGGCACAGGCAAAGGTGGGACGAGCTGCTCGACAAGCTCATCAACGAGCACGCAACGACCGAGGCACCCGGCGGCGGTGACCAGCAGCAGGATAGTGACTTCATACATGTGTTGCTGTCCGTAAAAGAGGAGTATGGGCTCTCCAAAGAAACAATCAAGGCGATCTTGGTGGTGAGTTCGCCTGGTTCGCCAATATAATTCTTGACAATCTCTTCTCTTTATTTATGTTCCATTTATTTATTTAGTTTCTTGTTATGTTCTTAATCAATACCTTTTTTTTTACCTTCAACTGCAGAATATGTTTGCAGCTGGCACAGACACAGCGTACCTGGTTTTAGAGTTCGCCATGGCAGAGCTCATGCTGCACCAAGATGTTATGGCCAGGCTACAAGACGAGGCGAGGAGCAGCACCCAGCAGGGTCAAAAATTCATCAACGAGGAAGGCCTTACCCGAATGCCGTACCTGAAAGCTGTTATCAAGGAAACACTCCGTCTTCACCCACCTTCACCGCTCCTCCTGCCGCATTTCTCGGTAGAAGATTGTGAAGTTGACGGCTACACAGTCCCGGCCGGCACAACTGTTCTTGTGAATGTTTGGGCAATCGGTCGGGACCCCAAGGTGTGGGGGGATGCCGCGGAGGAGTTCATGCCAGAGAGGTTCGTTGTCGAGGGAGAGATCGGTGGTGTTGACTTTAGAGGGAAGGACTTTAAGTTTTTGCCTTTTGGATCAGGGAGAAGGATGTGCCCAGGTATGAACTTTGCTTTGGCAGCCATTGAGATCATGCTGGCGAACCTTGTATATCACTTTGATTGGGAACTGCCAAAAGGAGCGAAAGGCGTTGATATGACAGAGATGTTTGGGTTGACTGTGAGTCGGAAAGATAAGCTCCTCCTCACTCCAAGGTTAGGTGCCATTGTGCACCCAATGGGTCCGCCAGAAGAAAGTAATTATATTTGCTGATGACGTATATTGCTTGTCGTGGGTGGCACAGTTGTCATTTGGCCCAATCTCTTTTCAAGGTTTTGTTTAGATTGATATTCATGCCAAGCGTTGACTATATATTGCTGTATTTTGAGTTCGATCCGTGCCACCATAAAAAAAAAACATTGTTGTACATGAAAGTATGTTATACACGCAGGATGCCTACTTGCATCCAAAAATATAAGGGTAACTACGTCAGCTATATGCATCAAAAAATACAAGGTTTTCCTTTACGGAACAATAATAGAAAGGAACCTTGTTTCAACCTTACTGTATTGCAAAGGAGCTTCTTTACTGAGGAGGAACTTAATAATAATAATGATACAAGGGCCACTGATGACGCAACCAACCTTTTGGTGTAAAAGAAAAAGTTCATTTTACTTCCCTAAATAATTCAATAATCTATTTGATCTTTTAAACAAAATCTTACCGATTTACAACCACCCCCCACCCCCCAAAAAACATTAAAGTTTGTGGAATGTATCCCATACCGCTCTTTGTCTCCTTTTTTCTCTTGACATATAATTCGAATTTGAAGCTCAAATTTTCAGTGGTAAATGCTCCTTTCTTGTTCAAAGGGATGTGGAATCTTGTTGCAAGAGTGGATACACATTCTTTTAATTTTAAGGCTCTTATTGAAGGATAAATTAAACCCCAGAATGACACTTCAGACTTAATTTTGTGTTGTGCTATAACAAAGAGGAGGACTCTCTATTTCATCTATTCTTTTTTGTTCTTTTAGTAAGTGGCGTTGGTATTTTTTCTGGCATATTCATTGGTTGCATATATTCACTAAAATACCATGCTGGACTCAAGTGAGACAGACAAATGCAAGACAAGTTTTAGCTCCAAGATTTAAGGAAATAATTAGTTGCAAGTCCATCTAATTCCACAGAACTTGCGTAGCCATCTGGATCAAGAAGACTTTTTGCCATGGCTACGCAACAAGAATTACTATTTTGCAGTGTGAGTACATTTTGTAGTGTGTGCTAGTTTTATTTAGGGAAAAAAAAAAGCATGCTAGTATTTAAACAAGTGAAAGTCAACCTTTGTTTCACTCGACGACAAATAGTATGCTGTTTCAATCGTGCAGTATGCTCCGCGAGTATCACACTATTTTAAAATCAAGTGCACCGTAGTATGCATGTGTACGTGGTCAAAGAAAAGCAAAAACGGGGAGAGGGAAACCAACGGCGGCTTCCTTGCATTTATTGTTTTCTTCTTCCTCCAATCTCGCTCAATCGACAAAAGACATTGTGCTAGATTTTAAGCTAGTGAAAGTCAAACTTTTAATAAACAAACATTAGTATGTCAGTGCATTTGCATTCGCAATTGTGCAGTAGTATGCGAGTGTTTTGAACCTATAACGTACGAGTTCAATGGGGGGCAGTTGTCCCTTATTTGTATCTTAATATAGCGAGGTCAATGGGAGGCAGTTACTAGCCCTTTGTATCTATAAGATCATCATCAGAGACACATCAAGAGCAACCTGAAAGCAAAATTGAGCGGCCATGGCAAAAGTTGCTGTTCTCGACCAGCTCGTCGCCAATTCTCCGATGGCAAAAGCAGTTCTCCTCACGGTACTCTTCCCTCTCACTCTACTGTTGGTGCTGCTGCGCTGCTTCGCCGGCGCAGGAGCAAGAAGGGCGGATTCGAAGCTGCCTCCCTCCCCGCCGGCGCTGCCGCTGGTCGGTCACGCACACCTCATCGGCGCGCTCCCCCACGTCTCGCTGCGGGCCCTCGCCGCGCGGTACGGCGGCGAGGAGGGCATCATGCTGCTCCGCATCGGCGCGGTCCCGACGCTGGTGGCCTCGTCCCTGCGCGCGGCGCGAGCGGTGCTTCGCACGCACGACCAGTCGTTCGCCTCGCGGCCACGGTCCATCTCCGGCGAGGCGTTCACGTACGGGTCGTTGAACATCGGCATGGCTCCATACGGCGAGCGGTGGCGGCAAGCCAAGATGCTGGTCACCACGCACGTGCTCAGCACCAAGAAGGTGCAGTCCTATCCCGCCGCCCGCGCCGCGAGGAGGAGGTAATAATCAGCTGCCTGAGCAATCACGTCCAACAGCCATGGCGAATCAGTTACTCTTGTTAAATAGAGTTAATTGGGCTGGTGTTAGAACTTGTGACATGGTGTGATTTAGTCAAACAACTTTAAAATTGCTCAAATGAGTCACACAACTTGTTATAAGGTTGTAAATGAAGTCATAAACCACCACCGTGACACTATACCTAGTTGATTTGGATACCACATGGACGAAATATTGTTACATAAGCAAGGGTTGGCAAAGAGGCGTATGTTATTAACTTTCTCTTCAGTTGATATTATATGATAAGTCCTATAAAACAAAACTGAAGCAACATACATGAATATGTTTTCAATGATGTGTAGTACATACAACATGTATTCTTCGTGTAGCATAGACAATATTACTTTGCTTTCTTCATGCTCATGCAAACGCATAGCATCCTTGCCTACATGATGATTATTATTTGCTCGCATATCATCCTAATATGACGTTGTCACATGCTTTTGACTTACGTTGCACTCACGTAACAAATTGTGTGATCCAGTTGAGCAGTTTTCAAGTTGTATGACTAAAATTCACCCGCATCACAAGTTGTTGTACCGCCGATGCAATCTACTCTTTTAAATACATATGACACCGTTGATTTTTTGTTAAAATTTAACAAATAATATATATTTAAATAATTTATTACCTAACGTGAAATGAATATCATTACATCTGTCATAAAAACATTTTAAGATTAATTGATATATTTAGGTATTTGTATAAATATTAATAGATAAGACGAATGGTCAAAACAAAAAAAAGTTAACGATCTAATATATTTAAAACCTGAAAAAGTAATTTGTGGGTACAGGTCAGGTTGGTGATCGACGAGATCCGCGGCGCGGCGGCCGTTGGCACGGCGGTGGACATGAGCGAGGTCCTGAGCAAGTTCACCAACGACATGGTGTGCCGCGCCGTGGCGGGGCAGTCGTTCAGGGTGGAAGGCCGGGACAGGGTGGTACGGAAGCTGATCGGCGAAACTATGGCACTCATGGGAGGATTCAACCTGGAGAACTTGTACCCCCGCCTCGCCGAGGTAGCCGGTGGCGCGCTCGTGTGGCCGGCTCGTCGCAAGGCCGAAAGGCATTGGCGCCGGTGGGACGAGCTGCTCGACAAGCTCATCGACGAGCACGCACGTGAGGCACCCGGCGGTGACCAGCAGGATAGTGACTTCATCCATGTATTGCTATCAGTAAAAGAGGAGTATGGGCTCACCAGGGAGACCATCAAGGCGATCTTGGCTGTGAGTGAACCAATTTTCGATGCCTTTTTTTTTTCTTGCTAGATTTTTTCGTTGCCCTTTAGTTAAGATCCACATAAGTTTTTGTCCTATTCTGAATCGATACACTTTTGTAACCTCAACTTGAACTACTGCAGGAGATGTTTGTAGCTGGCACGGACGCAGCATACCTTAGTTTAGAAGCTGCCATGGCTGAGCTCATGCGGCACCAAGATGTCATGTCCAAGCTACAAAAAGAGGTGAGGAGCAGCGCACAGGATAAAAAATTCATCACTGAGGTCGACCTTGCCGGAATGACGTACCTGAAAGCTGTTATCAAAGAAACACTTCGTCTTCACCCACATTCACCGCTCCTCCTGCCGCATTTATCCATAGAAGACTGCGAAGTTGATGGCTACACGGTTGCTGCTGGTACGACTGTTCTTGTTAATGCCTGGGCAATCGGTCGAGACCCCAAGACATGGGACGCCGCGGAGGAGTTCATACCAGAGAGGTTTATTGTCGAGGGAGACGTCGAAGGTATTGACTTCAGAGGGAAGGACTTTCAGTTTCTGCCTTTTGGATCAGGGAGGAGGATGTGCCCAGGTATGAACTTTGCGTTGGCTGCCATGGAGATCTTGTTGACGAACCTCGTACACCACTTTGATTGGGAACTGCCAAAAGGAGTGGACAGCGTTGATATGACAGAGGTGTTTAGGTTTATTGCAGTGTACCGGAAAGAGAAGCTCCTCCTCGCTCCAAGGCTATTCGATGGCATTGTGGGCACCCAGTAGGAGGGGTAATTAGGTCCACCGCTCCAAAATAATTTTTACTATATGCAGGTGCACATTGCTTGTCGCTGTTGTTATCTACATAAACCGCGAAATTTGTATAGTGAAATTGTTAGTACATTTCTTGGTTTGTATCAGATTACTTATCTGTAAGTATTACAATGCCTGTTTACATCTCCACGCAAAAAAAAAAAATGCCTGTTTACATCGCTTGTTTGACCCAGCAGAGTCTCTGCCCACCTAGTACACTTCGCCATAGTTGTCATTTTTTTTAAGCCTCTCGTACTTACCTGGTATAGTTGTAGCATCTGCTCGTAAGTGCACGCACACACTCACACCGCAACTCACACGCTCAGACCTACAACTACACACAGTCTTGTAAACTGCGTCCCTTCAAAGATCACCGAAACCTCCTGGATTCGATGTGCGACGAGGACATCGCCCTCCTTTTGTGGCTCCACGCGTCGAGAGGGGCACAGGCACTAGGGCTGGACTACCGAGCCAGCTCGGCTCGGCTCGGTCCAGCTCGTTAGGATAACGAGCTGGCTCGGCTCGGCTCGTTATCTTAATGAGCTGGAATGCTGGCTCGGCTCGGTTCGTTACGAGCTCGAGCTGGCTCGCGAGCTAGCTCGTTAAGCTCGCCATCGCTCGCCTCATGCACTCCAGCTACGACCTGGAGAAGAAGACAATGACCACGGCGTCTGGTACATCTTCACGCTCTTTAGCATCATGACGCGTCGGGCGGGGAGGCGGAGGCTGACATCGCGGAGGTGGTCGCAGTAGGAGGAGAGGGGCCGGTGACGTGAAGGAACGGCGGAGAGGGGAGCCGACACCACCGTGTGAGGGGAGGAGGTGGAGGGGTGCCACCCCCTCGTGAGGTAGAGGATGGTGGCATCGCCCGGCTTGAGTTGCCGGCTGCCGCGCATCGTGCGGCCTATCCGCGGTTTGAATCTTGACTCGGTCCTCTTTTGTCGTCGCCATCATCATGGGAAAAACGGTGAGGACAACGAGCTCATGCTCGCCGTGAGCTTTCGCGTTGATGGCTGCAATGTCAGTGACAGAGGGGAAGAGAGATGGAAGTGCTGTGACGTGGAAAAGAGACACTAGCAACCTCACAGAACTCCACCTGGCAAGCCTCTTCCTTTTCTCGATGGGCTGGTTTGGCTCGCGAGCGACTCGCGAGCCAGCTCGAGCTAGCTCGTTAAATATAACGAGCTAGAAACCTGGCTCGGCTCGTTAAAAAAAGTGAACGAGCCGAGCCGAGCCGAGCTAAGCTAGTCGCGAACCGAGCCGAGCCAACGAGCCACGAGCTTTTCGTCCAGCCCTAACAGGCACCATGCCTGAAAATTATTTTGGGGTCAAGCCCCTGTGAGGCCCGGGTCCGATCCCACAGATCGAACTCGGGTGGCCGCGCTGCCATAGTTGTCATTTGGCTCAATCTCTTCTCAACATGGTAAAAACGGTCAGTACAGATTCGATTTATCATTGAGCATCACATACAGATTAAGTATGTAACCATCACATATTTAAGTACTGCACATGATGCTTAGCCGAATTATATATGCTTTCTAGGGACAGGAAAACGAGAACGAATGCAAAATATTTTGTATGGTTTCACTACAAGATTAGTAAGAATTCCCAACAGTTCTTTTGCACAAATGGGTAACACTTTTGAGTATAATTATAGTAGAGATGAAAACTATAGGAAATCAGGTTGTAGGAAATGAGTTTGTAGGGAATTTAAAACTGTCGGGAAATATGGAAATTTGTACTACAAAACTGTTGGCTATTTGAAAAATCTATTCTATAATACTACAAACGTTCGCTCTAAAATGCTAGGAATTCTTACGTTAATCCGAGAAAATAAAAAGAGAAAATTACCCACTACTGTCATAATGAAAAAATTAGTCACAAAACCCCCTAAAATATTTATAAAATAGCTAAATTCGAAATTTTAAAAATAGCCAAAAATACCCCTCGCACCTATTTCTAAATTACCCACTATGCCATTATGAGTCAAAAAATAGCTAAATTCAAAATAATAAAAAATAACTAAAAATACGCTTCACACCTAATTCTAAATTACCCTCCATAACATTATAAGTAAAAAAACTAAATTTTGGATTATAAAAATAGCTAAAAATATCCTTAATTCTTATATTAACTTACCCACCATACCATTATGTGCCCAAAATTGAATAATAAAAATATCCAATATACACTTAATTCTGATTTCTAAATGCACCATGATATATCTAGCTAGCATGTCATATTTTCTTATTTTTAGCTCGATACATTTTCTTCAAAAGATTTTTTTTAGCACGACACATTTTCTTTCCACCATGACATATGTTAGTTTTTTAGCATGGCACGTTTGAAGAGACCTTACTTCTAAAATAAAATCAAATAATGTTAGATAAGACACAATCCAGAAAAAATAATGTCTCATCTCACTCAAAGAGGGATGGTGTGAAATTCTACAATCTATTTTCTACAATTTTATAAACATAGAGTATAAATAAATGATAACAATGAACTCTATTGAACTTCTACAATAATATAAAAATATTTTAAATAGTTTTGTAAGCTAGCTTGCGTGGACAGCAATTATGAGTTAAAAAATATCTAAATTAAAAATAATAAAAAAATACCCTTCACACCTATTTCTAAATTACCCAACATGCCATTATAAGTCTGAAAAATAACTAAATTTAGATTAAAAAATAGCTAAAAATATTCTTAATTCTTATTTGTAATTTACCCACCATACCATTATGAGTCCAAAATACCTAAATTTTAGAATAATAAAAATATCCAAAAAACACTTAGTTCCTATTTCTAAATACGCCGTTACCAAAAGACACCGCCATATGTCTAGCTAGCTACACATTCTCTTATTTTTAGTATGACACTTTTTCGTCTCTATTTCGACCATCTATCTTTGTCGGCCAGTTGCCACAATGATGATCTTTACATGCTATTTATAAAAATCAAATATAGCATTTAGATAATGATGACTCATCACGCATTCAAATTGATAGACTCGGTGAGAACTTTCTCCAATCATTTTTAGCTATGTTAAAAATATATTACTATAAATAATAATAATAAAATGTGCTTAAACTCCTACAATAGTATAAAAATAATTTAAATAGTTTAATAAGGCTAGCCGCGCAAATGCGCGGGCAGCCATACTAGTTTACATTAAAAGGCTAATACTGGCGGCCACTTGTGTTAAAACTGTCGATGATTCGTAGAAATCTTGTAGTGTTTGGACATGTATTTTTCTACATGACTTGTTTTTTTCTTTTTCGTTGCATCATCATACAGTACTTATCATTAACTCTTTCCAGCGAAAATAATCTCATGGACGATTGCTACCCAACATTTTTGTGGACTTTGTATACGAAAGGAGCCTCCGATCCCGACAAAATTAAACCAGGCTCCATCATTTTTATCCCTAGCTAGGTTTCTTTATGGAATATTTAATTACTACTTTATAACACAAATGGTAAATTGAATAGTACTCGTTTCTCGGCTAATGCACAACCAAATAGCACAATGATCTGTGTATGTGAAGCTTTGGAAAAAGAGTTTTCATCATTGTTAGTCATCAGAAGTCAACAGTATAAGGGGTCACCCGCAAAAAAAAAAGTGTAAGTGGTTGTTAGCTTGATTTCTTATATGTTTTCCTATTTATAGACAATAAAGTTATGAACAAATGCAATTAATAGGATATTCCCATGTGTACTATGCTTCTCATTTAATATTCAAATTCTGCTCATTTAAAATTTTGTTGACTTGTATGCATTTCTTTGAAATACAATTCCGTGTACCAGCTACTTATGTCAACCCTACACACTACACCTGATTGTGCACTACTGATCTCTTGCTACTTGTTACCCATAATCAAAAGTATTTGAACTGATTGCCCAACTACAGGATCGACTTAGCAGGTTTAGAATTAAATAAATAATTTGAACTTTAGAGAGATTTGACTAGTGCCTCAAGAGCATACTGTTATTTTCGCAGCACTATCATTCCTTGGAGGGGTCGCCTTTAAGATTTCCCTAACATTCCAAGGACGGTTACCTTGGCCATGTTCGTCGTTCATCGGTAGTCTCCAGCAGCTTTGCCACGGGTGTTCAATAATAAAGCTTTCAGCAAGGAGACGTTCTTTTATTCTGTTTTTCTTTTTATTTCATCAGTATGACAATTCTCTGTCACACCTTTTTGCATTTATAGGTGTAACTCTCCTTGAGAGCTAAGGCTGGGTTTAATATACTTACCCATTACATGAGGGGGCATGGCTCGGCTACCTTTTTTCATAGGTATAAGCAACAAAAGGAAAAGAAGAGGAAAAAAAAGGTTAATGCTTCGCATGCTGCTCCAACAAAGACCTGAGGGAAAAATACTCGTCCACAATTTTTTCATGTGTGCTATGTGGACTAGTATACAAAAACACGTAAGGAATACTATTCAGCATTAAGAGAAGCATAGTACACATGGAAAATCCTATGAACGAATACTCGTTTCGAATTTGGATTTGAGAGTACAAGAAAACTGAGGGGAGATACTAGTCCGCACATACACCTTTGAGAGAGCGAGTGATGTCTTTGATTGTGAGTTAGTGCCAAGGACTGGGAAGCAATAGGATGCGAGGGGCAGAGAGTACAAGTGGAAATTTTCTTTCGATACCACACACATCACGTTGTAAATGAGCAAAGTTAGATAGTTTGAGAGGATGCGCTCGGAAATTAAGAGTAGAAGAATTTATTCAGTTATCGGCGGGTCCCGAACATGGTTACGATTGTTAAGGCATGGCTAGCCACAGCCCTAGCATGGGAGGCAACGCACCGTAAAGGCAAGCAGCAAAGCGAAGGCGCCTGGCGCAGGAAAGCTTCTCAAAATGGAGGCACGCCACTGGCGATCAACCGGCGTAGCAGAGGCCATTGCCACGGGCCCACGGAGGCAGACGTGGGCGCCGGACGGCCGGAGAGGAGGCAACCGGGGTCACTTGTCACCATGAACCATCACGTTACGCTCATAGAAGACTTTAACAATAGATTCACAAATCAGCGCGCCGCGCGTCACCAGCGTATAACATTTTCCTGATGACTTGATCTACTAATAAGTTTCTGAGTACGATATGTATTTATGCAGAACTTGCTTCTCCTCTCATGCGTCCTCGAATTTTCTTCCCAAGTACGTATGGCTCTCAAGTCACCTTGATTAGATCGAGGACTGATATCCTTCTCATATATATTCTCACGTACACATGCATCTATAATAAGATCATCAGCAACAATATCCATCGCTACACGCACACCTCGAAGACTTCAATTTGCGTTCAAGCGACTGGTCATGGCTCAACAAGTAGCAGTTCTTGACCAGCTCGTCGACGTCGGCGCGCCGGCGGCCAAAACATTCCTCCCGCTGCTCTTCCCTCTCCTCCTCCTCCTCGTGCTGCTGCGGCGATCCTTCTTCACGGGTGCATGCGGGGGAGGGAAGAAGAGCAACGAGCCGCCTCCCTCCCCTCCAGCGCTGCCGCTGATCGGCCACCTCCACCTCGTCGGCGCGCTGCCGCACGTCTCGCTGCGGCGCCTCGCGGCCCGGCACGGCGACCTCATGCTGCTCCGCCTCGGCGCGGTCCCGACGCTGGTGGCCTCGTCGCCGCGCGCCGCTCAGGCCGTGCTGCGCGCGCACGACCAGTCGTTCGCCTCGCGGCCGCGCTCCGTCGTCGGCGGCGTGCTCACCTACGGGTACGCCGACGTCGGGTTCGCGCCCTACGGCGAGTGGTGGCGGCAGGCCAAGAAGCTCGTCGCGACGCACTTGCTCAGCTCCAAGAAGGTGCAGTCCTACCGCGCCGCCCGTGAGGAGGAGGTGAGAAATCGATTATATATCACGTCCGTGATCAACTGTAATATTTACTGGCTCAATTTTTGGTGTTCAAATTTTCAGTTTTTAAAAATTACCAGCGCAGCCGGCCGGTAACACCAGTCTCGTTGAAAATCGTCGAGCTTCGCTACGAAAATCACCAAATTTTTTTATGAAAATGATCAAAACAAATAAATTTAATCACAATTTTTTTAAAAAAAACTGCCTGTAATACCAAATACGGACCATGATCGGTAAAACCAAAATTCGCCAAATTAGACCGAACTTTTTTTTTCACTTACTTGATCTCTCGCTGCTATATATGAAACTATGCATGAATATAATGCAAGCATGCAGGTTGGCATGGTGATCGCCAAGGTCCGCGATGCTGCGGCGACGGGCGCGGCGGTGGACATGAGCAAGGTCCTGAGCACCTTCACCAACGACATGGTGTGCCGCGCCGTGGCGGGGAGGTCCTTCAGGGTTGAGGGCCGAGACAAGGTGTTCCGGGAACTAATCGAGGCCGGCATGGTCCTTTTGGGAGGATTCAACTTGGAGAATTTCTACCCTGGCCTGGCGGAGCTTGCGGGTGGCGTGCTCGTGTGGCCGGTGCGTCGCAAGGCTGAGAAGCTAAGGGACAGGTGGGACGAGCTCCTCAACAAGCTCATAGACGAACATACCAGTAAGATGCCCGAAAACGGTGGTGGTGGCGACTTGGAGGAGACTGAGAGTGACTTTATAGATGTGTTGCTATCTGTGCAAGAAGAGTACGGGTTCACCAGAAACAACATCAAGAGTATCTTGGCTGTGAGTTCAACTATTTCATTTGCTCGTTAATTTCTTGGTGTAATTTTCTTCAAAGTTCCAACTGTTAATATGCTCCCTCAGTTTGACCTGTAAATGAAGTCGCTTTAATTCCCACATAAAAAGGAAGACGTTTTTAACTGACCAAAACCTTTTGTTTACTTGCATAACAGGATATGTTTTCGGCAGGCACGGACACCGCATATCTGGTTCTAGAATTCACCATGGCTGAGCTCATGTTGAACAAAGATGTTATGGCCAAGCTACAAGCTGAAGTGAGGAGCATCACGTCTCAAGGCCAAAACGCCATCAAAGAAGACACCATCGCTGGAATGACTTACCTAAAAGCAGTCATCAAGGAAACACTCCGTCTGCACCCACCTTCACCGCTGCTCCTGCCACATTCCTCCCAAGAGGATTGTGTGGTTGACGGCTACACAATTCCTGCTCGCACGACCATGTTCGTCAATGCTTGGGCGATCGCTCGGGATCCCAAGATTTGGGACGCTGCGGAGCAGTTCATGCCAGAGAGGTTCATTCATGAAGGACAAATCCGGGGTTTTGACTTCAGAGGGAATGACTTTCAGTATTTGCCTTTTGGGTCCGGGCGAAGGATGTGCCCGGGAATGAATTTTGCTTTGGCCTCTGTTGAGATCTTGCTAGCAAACCTTGTATGCCATTTTGACTGGGAGCTGCCTAAAGGCGTGGAGGGCATTGATATGACCGAGGTGTTTGGGTTAACGGTGTCTCGAAAAGAGAAGCTCTTCCTTGCCCCAGTGTCAGGTGACGTTGTGTAAACAAATGAGGAGCAGGTTGAGCAGAAGAAGAAAAAGCAAAATTATGAGAATATGCTGATGAACATTGCCTCCCGTGACTGCTATCCTAAAATAAAGCTCTAGGTGGAATTGCTGCAAACATATTGTGATTGCTCAACTTAGAGTTCTATGTAATAAAAATACACACATATTTTTCGAGAACGTAAAAATACACACATATGGGTGTTTGTACTTTGTATCGGTAAAAGTAGTGGCATATAATAATATATTTTTTCTACTTCACAAGAAATTAATTTTTGTTTTATCTAGTAACATCTCATTTGAATTGTTATTTAAGATAGAAACTGTTAACCTGAACTGTTGATCACAGAAATTGTTAACCTATAGTACACCTAAGATGTCTGAAAGTAAAATTGAAAAAAAAAAAGAAAACACGCCTTAAATTGTTAAAATAGTATGAATCTGAGTAAAATTTGAATTCCGTTTTCCATAGAAGCGCGTGGGACTGCCTATCCATAGCACACGCTATTATTAACATACCTGTAAGGCAGCCCCAGGCCAGCTACTGCGGCACGCACGCTTTCACAGGATTTTCTATGTAACACTCGAGTGCTACCAGCTCCTGGAGCACCCAATGTTTAAGATTCGTTCGGGCATGTTTACCGTTGGACATTTGACACCGCGGCGCCCATCTCCTTCCCTTCATCCATTCCTTCAGTCTTTCTGCCTGCCTGCTTCTCTCTGCCTGACGCCACTGCGACCTTACTCACTCGCTCGCCACCAAGGCCTCGCCTCCCCGCGCGTCGTCGGTGCCCCCGTCTTCGGCCCGGCCCGGGCTGCGCACGCCGCCATCATCCCGCTCTTCCGCGGGCCTGTCGTGTATGAGGACTGAATCTAGGTGAGGCTTTTGCTGGAACAATTGTCTTCTATGCCTAGAACAATCCATAGCAACAGATGGAACAATTATGTGCATTAGTTGGAACAATTCCAATTTTCTTCTGGAACATTTGGATATATTGGGTGGAACATCGATTCCTTACGCTCTCCGCGCCACCATTCCTGGCGATGGAACATTTGATTGCTTACGCTGGAACATTTGATTTCTTGTGCTGGAACATTTTATTCCTTGCGCTGGAACATTTGATTTTCTTTGTGAAACATTTGGTTTTACGAATTCGAGCTTCCGTTGGTGGCTGCCATGGTGATGAGAGGCGAGGAAGAGAAGGTGGGAGAAAGAAGAAGAAATGGTCACCTTGCTGGGCCTTTTCTTCGTTTGCACTTTGTTGGACCGAGCGTCTGAAGTGTTATATGGCACGTGGGTGCTGTATAGACAGCCCCTGCTTTCACGGGTCTGACGTATGCGAATTTTTCCGTCATGCTTGCCTAAGGATATTTCACGTAGCATAAGGCTTTTACCTAGCATCGTGATTTTCTTTCACACGTACCGCCGCTTTGTGAATTTTTCTTTGGATATTCCACGTAGCACAAGGCTTTTACCTCCATGTGCAAGCTGTACATAGACCGGAGGGGAGAGGACCGTTTTGATGTTTCACGTGTTAGAGCGCTTAGGATTTTTTTTCCACATGTACTATGTTTTTTTTGTATGCACAAATAAATAGTAATAAATTCAACATGCGATAAAAACAAGTTCAACATTTGAATAAGCTATTTCAACATTTTTAATAAACCATTTCACTAGTTTAATATACAGTTTCAACATTTTTTATAATGAAATGGAAGTATAGCATAAGAAAATATTGAAGTGATAGAGAAAAATGTTAAAATAACACGTTTAAAATGTTTAATATCGAAATTCCAGGAAAAATTCCCCCCGACTCGGACCCGCATTCGTCTGTGTTTCCCTCCTCGCCTCGTGCGCTCCGCCGGCGGCGCTGGTCCTCGCTGAGCTTCCAAAGCAACCGGCAAACCAAATCCTCCGCTTCCGTGTCCGTCTCCCCACGGCTACAAATACCGGCCGCTCCCGCCTCGCCCATCACGCCGCGCCCTCTGGCTTCCCGCCTCTTCTCCGCCACCTCCGCCCGCGCCTCCTCCCTCCTCCGGTCCCTCATGGCCACCTCCGCCGCCGCGGCCGTCTCCTCCCCGGCCGCCGCTGTCGCCCCCTCCGCCCGCGCCGCCTCGCGCCGGGGGTTCGTCACGTTCGCTGGCGCCGCCCGCTCGCCCTCGCTGCGGTCGAGCCACGGATTCTCCGGTGAGTCCCTCCACCCTACCCCTTTCTGATCTCCATCCACGGCGTTAGCGGTGGGCGTGGCTCCGTGTCGTCCGTCGTGTTGTTGGGCTGGAGTTTCGAGATCTAGCTTCCTTTGGGAGTAGAATGCGTGCTGCTGTTGTGAAGATTCTTGTGGTGGAATGCTCGCTAGCTGCTCGCGCTGCCTCGGATCCACGCCCGCGAGGTGAAATTTGATTTGCACATCTTGTAGATCAACGGTTTACTGTACCAATCTCCTCGTTTTATTGGTTTGATGCATGGGTCGCACTGGAGCGTCATGGAGTTTGTAGAGTCAACAGTGTACTGTATACTGGATGTCAGACCTTTTCATTACAACTTTACAAGTATCTTATTTCCGTTCATTTGGTGGCGTGCTTGCTATTTCTGTCTAGTTAGTATTGAGCATAAGTTTCAGCACACTTATTGGAATAAAGATGACTCCAATTGAGCTCAGTTTTGAAGAGTTTCCTATGCTGTTGTCAGCCCGAAAAAATCGGGGCCTCAATTTATTTGCTCGAAGCTGACTAGGAAAACTGAGATGGTTGGTGGTTAGAAACTGTGAGAATGAGGCTCGGCTGATTATCACTCTCAATATCTGTCACTGTTCTAGGTGTAACATATGAATGTTGCAGTTGGAAGCTGAACCTGGTTAATATTATGGGCGTTGATAGGACATTTTCCTAACAGAAGTATGAAAGCTGCATGTTTTTGCCACATCGCTGAAACAACGTGATGAATGCGAATGTGATATAGAACTTAAAACTGTGGACTTGGATAACTATTCACTTTTCAGATAAGAACGGTTGTATCCATGTAGAGAATTGTCTTTATACCTGTTTGTACTAGAACCTGAATTTTGCTATGTTTGGAACCTCACATTTGTTTCCCCGTGTGGACAGTCAATTTTCTTTTTCTTTTGGTTTCCCTTGTGTTTTATTTGAAGTCCAATTGTCCCGTGCCGTTATTAGTTGGTTGCCAATGGAGATTGAACCAAGCTTCTCCTGCCCAGTTTTCATTTCTTTTCTGGCCAATGTTCACACATACACCGATTGTGGCACTGTTCACACCTTGACATGGAAAAATGAGTATTTTTAGTATCTGCTACCAGTTTCTGCAAAGGAAACTACCCTACACTGAAAACATATATACTTGCATGGTCTCTTAGTGGATTAAATCAATGATATTACTTTATACAACAACAACAACAACAACAACAACAACAACATAGCCTTTTGTCCCAAGCAAGTTGGGGTAGGCTAGAGATGAAACCCACAAGAAACAAAGACAAGGAATGATATTACTTTATACAACTATAATTTCATCAAATGTAGGACAAGACAAGCATGGCTAAATGATTGCACAAAGAAAAAAATGTATTCTTCTCTATGCTAAAATTGTGTGTAATGTTGAGCCTGCATACGGTACTTTCTGATCATTATGATATTAATCAACGTTTCAGTTACACTAGATCCTGTTACTAACCTTGGATTAGAGAGAAGTTCATCAGCCCTTAGGAGGCTGGTCTGGCTATATAGCCATAGGAGTACGAATGGGCCAATGGGCCTAGATAATATGGGCCTTAACACCCCCCCTCAAACTCAAGGCGGATCCAGAGCATTGAGTTTGAGCAAATGAAGTCGATGCTGCTCTTGAGTTTGTGCCTTGGTGAAGAAATCTGCGACTTGCAATTCTGATGGTACATATCGAAGGGCAATTGTTTTCTGATGACAATGAGATCGAGTGAAGGATACATCAACACCAATATGCTTCGCTTGGCTATGCTTGACAGGTTCAGTTGCAATTTGTATGGCTCCAGTATTATCACATAGAAGCGGTGTTGGGGAGTCACTAGCAATACCAAATTCAGCTAATAACCATCGAAGCCATATAATCTCAGCTGTGGTAGAAGCAAGTGCACGAATTTCAGCTTCTGTACTAGATCGAGATATAGCAGTTTGCTTCTTGGTTTTCCATGTTAGAGGAGAAGAACCAAGAAGAATACAGTAACCAGTGACAGAACGTCTTTCTGTCGGATCACTTGCCCAAGTGGCATCTGAATAAGCATGAAGCTGAAAGGAACTTTGTCGAGCATAAAACAAACCTCGAGAGAGTGTCCCCCTTAAGTACCGCAACACACGAAGGAGGTGACCGTAATGAATAGAAGTTGGAGCACTCACAAACTGACTTAAAATATGTACTGCATGAGCAAGATCAGGTCTTGTGACAGTGAGATAGACAAGACTGCCCACAATATGACGATATCGAGAGGGATCCTTAAGAGGTTCACCATCATCATGTCGGAGCTGCAAATGAAGTTCCATAGGCGTTGCAGCTGTACGATTATCAGTGAGACCAGAACGATCAATGAGGTCTTGAATGTACTTGGACTGAGAAAGATGATAGCCTTTTGCTGAATGTGTAACCTCAATGCCCAAGAAATAGCTAAGAGGCCCTAAGTCAGACATTTGAAATTGTTCACCAAGTTGTTTCTTCACAAGAGAAATATGCTCCGCATCATCACCCGTAATCAGCATATCATCAACATATAAGAGGAGCAAAGTACGACCTCGTGAAGAAAGATGAATAAATAGGGCAGGATCATGATCACTAGGTGAAAAGCCAGCAGCCTTGATGACAGATACGAAACGCTCAAACCATGCACGTGGAGCTTGTTTAAGGCCATACAAAGCACGACGTAGCCGGCAAACATGACCGGAAGGTGCATCCACACCCGGAGGAGGGTGCATATAAACTTCTTCATGCAAATCACCGTGCAGGAAGGCGTTCTTGACATCCATCTGAGAGATAGTCCAAGAACGAATGGCAGCTACTGCAATCATAGTACGAACAGTTGTCATATGAGCAACTGGAGCAAAAGTCTCCTCATAATCTAGTCCCTGAATCTGCTGAAAGCCTCGAGCAACAAGACGAGCTTTATATCGCTCAATAGAACCATCTGACTTGGTCTTGATTTTGAATACCCATTTGCTTGAGATAGGAACAGCATGTGAAGGTAATGGTACCATATCCCAAGTACCTGTACGATCAAGGGCAGCAAGTTCCTCGGACATAGCAAGCTGCCATTCCACAATGGTAGAAGCTTCCTGATATGTTTTTGGCTCATAAATAACAGCACCAACATGGTGTTTCGTCGTACGTGGATAACCAAATCTATCAGGAGGCTCAATTCTGGAGCGATCACGAAGATGATATCCATCATTAACCTGTGTTGCATCAGAAATAACATGTGACTCATTAGTGTTATCAGTAGCATCAGAATCAGGAGCAATGGGACTGGCTGAGGATGGAGAATTAGGCGGAGGCTCTATGTGTGGGCGAGCACGACGTGTGTAAGTGTGAATGACAGGTGGTTTTGATGAATAGGTTGATGGTGATGGTTCTGGAGGAGAGATGGGAATAACAGGAAGTGTGGAAGATGGTGGTGGTATAGAAGAGTCATTAGCTGGAGTGGGAGGACACAAAAAAGATGTGGATTCTAATGGCGAATAGGTGGAATGTGTGGAGGAGTTGTAGAAGAAAGGACGATTCTCAACAAATGTGACATCTCGAGAAATGCGAAGACGACGAGCGGAAGGATCATAGCAGCGGTAACCCTTATGTTCTGAACTGTAGCCCAGAAAAACACACTCAACCGATTGGGTTGTCAATTTAGTGCGCTCACGAGGTGGAAGCAAAACATAGCATGTACAACCAAAGACCCGAAGGTGGTCATATTTAGGAGGAGTACCAAAAAGGACCTCACCCGGACATTTTCCAGACAATTTGGATGAAGGTTGGCGGTTGATGAGATAGACAGCTGTAGAAACTGCTTCCCCCCAAAAATGAGAGGGAACAAAGGAAGCAATCAACAATGTGCGACCAGTCTCTATAAGATGTCGATGCTTGCGCTCAGCAACACCATTCTGAGCGTGAGCCCCAGAACATGAGAGTTGAGGAAGGGTACCCTCAGATGTCAAGAAGTGACGAAACTTGTGAGATAAATACTCACCACCAGAGTCAGAGCGAAAAATTTTTATGGGAGAGGAAAACTGAGTATGAATCATGCGAACAAAAGACTCATAAATGGAGTGTAACTCAGAACGATGTTTCATGAAATAGATCCAAGTATATCGAGAATAATCATCAATAAAAATGACATAATATTTATGACCAGATTTGGTAGCAAAGGGAGCTGGACCCCATACATCAGAATGAATAAGATCAAAAGGTCTAGCAGAACGAGAATCACTAGAATAATAGGGGAGTTGTATTTGTTTGCCAAGTTTGCAACCCTTACAATGGAAACTGGACTCAATAGACATAGGACCTAAACAACCACTATTTATTAATGTGGATAGGCGAGACCCACAAAGATGACCCAGACGGTGATGCCACTTGGAGAAGGATGAGGTGGTTGTCGATGCAACGGAAGACACACGAGCGGTCGAAGGTAGGCGCAAGGTGTCCAAGACATAGAGACTATTGGAGCCTCTACGGCGATGGCCAGTCCCAATCACAGTCCCTGTTCGACGATCCTGAACAAAACAAGATGAGGCATTAAATCCAACAAAACAATTCTGGTCAGTGATTTGACCAACGGAGAGAAGATTCATTGATAGCTGAGGTACATATGAGACATCACGAACAGAAAAATGAGAAGTAATGAGATCACCAATGTGTGATATGGAACAAGAAGTACCATCAGCTGTCTGAATAGAGGATCCATCAGTGACCGGCTTGCAATCAACTAAGCGAGACTGATCTGATGTGACATGAAAGGAAGCCCCAGAATCAAGCGCCCACGAGGATGTGCAGGCTCCAATAGGTGCAGCAGCAGTAGCAGCAGAAATAGAGGCCTGAGGAGGCGTACCACGACCTTGAGTAGCACGACGGGCACGGTATTCAGCAAGCTTCTCTGGATACTTAACAAAACACTGATCGGATCGATGAGTATGCTTGCCACAATGCTTGCAGGACTGTGAAGAGCTACCTCTGGTGCCACCACCTCTATGAGAAACAGCCAGCACATTATGAGGATCAGATGATTGTGCAGTTTGAGACTGAAGACGAGTCTCTTCAGAAATCAAATCAGACAATGCCTGTGCCATGGTGAGAGAGGAAGAGTCATGCAGCAAGCGTGTACGAATAGATTCAAAAGTAGCTTTTGCTCCCATGACAAAGCGATATGTGAGGAACTTCTCAATGAATTTGTGTGCTGGACAGTCATCCGCTGTACACTCAGGCACCATAGAAAGTAAAGGACCCATCAACTGCTCAAAGGCCGAGTGATAGTCATCAACGGTCATGTCATTCTGCTCAATTGATTGAAGTTTCTGCATGAGAGTGTGAAGGAGTGCCCCACTGTCCTGAACATAGCGCTCCTGGAGATAGGACCACATGGCTTTGGCTGTCTTCTTTTTAGAGAGACTCATAATCAGCGAGTGCTTGATACTATTGACAATGGCAGCCATGACTTTCCCATCATTTATTTTCCATGTCTTGATTTCAGCAGCATTATTGGTTGTAGGTGCAGGTGGATCATCAGTTAAATGAAAAGCTAAACCATAACCTCTCAATGCAGTTTCAACAGAAAAGGCCCACTCTCTATAATTCTGACCATCAAGAGTGATGTTGATAACAATAGCAGTAGTTTGAGACATGTTGAATGGTACTGATATGGACCAGCAACAGTAGAAGACTGAACACAAAGGAGCAGCAGCAGAGAGCAGTTACCACCGTGAGATGATCAGAAGCAATGAGACAAGTAGTAGTCCGCAGAAGAAAAGCCAGCAGCAGTAGATCGAGCACGACTCAACTGTACGTGGAGATCTGGATGCAGCGGCAGTAAAGAATCCTTCCAAAATTGGACCGATTGCAGGTGCTGCTGAAGGCCTGATTGAATCAGAAGGTGGAGCCGGGACGGCAACCGGAGATGGGGCCGCGACGGCGGCCTGAGAAGGGGCCGCGACGGCGGCCGAATGTGAGCCGCGACGGCGGCTGATGGGGCCGCGACGGCGGCCGGAGATGGCGCCGCGCGACGGCGGCTGATGGGGCCGCGACGGCGGCCGGAGATGGCGCCGCGCGACGGCGGCTGATGGGCCGCGACGGCGGCCGGAGATGGCGCCGCGACGGCGGCGGGAAATGGGGCCGCGGCGGCGGCCCGAGAAGCAGCCGCGACAGCGGCAAAAAATTGGAAGCAGGGGCGGCGGGATTAGAAAACTTGATTAACCCTAACCCTATCCTTAACCTGCTCTGATTCCATGTTACTAACCTTGGATTAGAGAGAAGTTCATCAGCCCTTAGGAGGCTGGTCTGGCTATATAGCCATAGGAGTACGAATGGGCCAATGGGCCTAGATAATATGGGCCTTAACAGATCCAACTGCAACAAATAGTTAAGTGGTACATGTGAGATGAAGTTTACTTCAGCTTTTTGCACATGACTATATTTGGTTGAACCTAATCTTTGTTCAAATAGTTTAAACATAATTTTCTGCACTTTATAGCCTTACAGATTTGACACATTTCTCTTGAAAAATTCAGTCGGATTGTAGTAGCAACTGTCATAGAAACTACCTAAATTCTTTTCTTTTGACTTTTTAATACTTTTTTTTCCCCTCGAACATTTTAGTATTCAATGCTAAGGAATGCTATCTGCAGGTGTGCGAACACATGTGGCAGCTGTTGAACAAGCAGTAGTAAAAGATGCTACCAAGCTGGAATCTCCAGTTGTTGTTGTTACAGGTGCCTCCAGAGGGATTGGAAAGGCCACTGCATTAGCTCTTGGAAAAGCTGGCTGCAAGGTTGGCCTTTTATCTGTTTATAAAGAGTCAGCTTCTTATTCAACAGCCAGTGGGACGTTTGTGTGAAACTCTTAGTCACAGGGAACGTGGAACGTAGCCATGTTCCTCGACCCGGGAACTTCGTTCCAAAATGAGGAACGGGGACGACGCGGGACGGCGTCCGGGACGTCATATGGGACGGCCAATGGAACGACGTCTCCGTCGCTGCCGGGACGCAGTCGTGATCGCCATCTCGGTGGTGGTCATGACGGTGGCGAGGAAGGTGACGCCGGTGCACTAGAAGACCCACGGCTCCTCCTTGATTTGTGTAGAAGGTGCCGTGCTGCCACCGTCACTTGCTCGCATCGAGGAGTAGAAGAGGAGCCGCGAGGGAGCGATGGGGGTCGAGAGAAGGGAGCAGGTTGGCGGCGCAAGGGACGCACGAAGAAAGGTACAAGAGATGCGGTGGCGGAGTCTGCCTGGTAGTTGGAACACGGACGTGACCTAGCAATTGTGGGCTGGCTTGGCTATTGTGCTGGCCAGACTCCCGTTCACCTTTTTGCCTTTTTTCTCTTTTCTTTTTTGCTTTTTCTTTTCTCCTATCGGCTGGCTTGGCTCCTTTATGATCCATGTTCCAGTTGTTCTTGTAACGTCCCCAAACAACGTTCCCAAGTCATCTGGAACGTGACCCACGTTCCTAAAATTTCGTTCCGAAGATGTATACCCCCTTCGTACCATGTTTTCAGCCAGCCACGTTCCGCGTTCCACGTACCTGTTCCTCGTCCCCGTAGTTCGGGGAACCTTGTGACTTTGACTGTGAATGCATGTGTTTCTTTACAGCTGCATATGTGGTTTCATGTGTTTTCTTTCATGTTTTACTTATTTACCAGTAAATGGAAGTTGTAATTTTTGCATTCTTTTGACACGATGGCAGTAGGCCATCCTTGAAGTACAATTAGATGTTGTGTTGTCTTCTTTACCGGCTGATGTGAAGTTAGGACTAACCTTGGTGTCTTGCTTGACCTTTAGGTCCTGGTGAACTATGCCCGGTCCTCCAAAGAGGCTGAAGATGTCTCCAAAGAGGTGAGCATGTTGATTCAAAATTTAGTATTTGCAAATATACATTATTAGGTATTAGTTTGGATGTGTTTCAGTTCATCCCTTGAACTTTCGAAGCCTATCTCAAAGACAGTTCACAAGCAGTGCATGACAAATTATCCATTGTATAACTAGTTATGCTTTGGTTTTCACTGCAAGTGATCAGATCCCTTGCAGAATATGGGCATTGTTATTGCTATCTCTTTCAAACATTGTCCCAATCCTTTTTAAATCATCTTTCCATGCTTGGCATTAGAAAGGAGGGCACACAACTACTATCAATTGTGATCTCCTTTTTGAGTAACCAATAACATTGTTTTGCTGAAGTTTAGTAACCATTTACGGCGCTGAAACTTCAGATCTTCTTTTTCTTTGCCCTTGAACATGGATTCATTCAAATGCTTACAGTGCTACTTTTGTAGATTGAAGCATCTGGTGGTGAGGCTATCACTTTTGGTGGAGATGTTTCAAAAGAAGCTGATGTAGAGTCCATGATGAAAGCAGTATGTGTATTTGTTTACAGAAGGGGATTTTATTTTCTTTCAGACCACTCTTTAGTTAAACTTGGTCATGATTTTCTTCTCAATCAATTAGACTCTGGATAAATGGGGAACAATAGATGTGCTGGTGAATAATGCAGGTATGTTTTCATGGCAGTTCGCACTTAGTTAGATCCATGTTTCATGCAACTGAAAACAATGTATGCTATTAGGCATTACACGGGACACATTATTGATGAGGATGAAGAAATCTCAGTGGCAGGATGTAATTGATCTGAACCTTACAGGTGTCTTCCTGTGCACACAGGTTTGTTTCTAATCTCTATTAAAATTCACTTGAATTATTTTGTGAATCTCAATCTTACTAGTCTTTTCCTGTGCACACAGGCTGCGACAAAAGTAATGATGAAGAAGAAAAAGGTACAGTTTGTTTACTCTTCAAATTGGCATGCTCACTAATCTTGTGCTGTGACTTTTCTGAGTGATAATTGTAGTGATAGCAACTGGTGCTGTTAGCCTGGATTCTGAAAATATCGATTGAACCTAGAAATAAGTCCAGTCAGGTTTTAGAACAAAATAACTCTCAATACTCCCTGTATTGAAGGGTCTCTTCCTATGACATTTGACACCTTAAAACATAACTCATTATTTATAATTGCCATGCAGATGCACAAATAAAGGAATGCATTCTTGAATTGTTTCTTTACCTTGTGTTTCTGAGATCATTTGAACTGAAAGTGACAAGAAACATAAGATCTAATCATAACCCACATTGTTAGTGCATAACTATCGGTTCATGCCTGAATAGATACACACATTCTCAGGCGGGGCAACATTTAGTGGATTATAATTATTTAGTTATATTTATTTTGGTCTTGTGCTATAACCCGGTTTGCTAAAATGCAACTGAGGCAACGGTTTAGTGAACTGTTACTATTTAGTTATGTTTATATTTATCTTGTGCTATGACCTCCAACTCCAAGAAGGTTTGCTAAAAAGTTGCCCAAGTCAAATGTTGTGATAGGCAATCATGTGTCTTTTGTGTTGATATGCAGGGAAGAATTATCAACGTAGCATCAGTCGTTGGCCTTACTGGCAATATGGGCCAAGCTAATTACAGTGCGGCCAAGGCTGGAGTGATTGGCTTCACAAAAACAGTTGCTAGGGAGTATGCAAGCAGAAATATTAACGTATGATCTCTTTCATTTATTACCTCACTTGTAAGATTTAGTCTGTTCTTTGAAACAACTCTGAATCTACATGCAGGTGAATGCTATTGCACCAGGATTCATTGCATCTGATATGACTGCTGAACTTGGAGAGGAGCTTGAGAAGAAAATCTTGTCAACTATTCCATTCGGTATGCATCTTATCTGAGTCCTTGCAACTGTTCTCTTCAATTAGTATCTTATTATTAGGCTGCACCCCAGGCCAAGTAGCAGTATTATTTTTATTTGCCATACCTTTAGGTGTTGCTCTGTATGGTTATAGATTCTGATAGATCACAATAGGAAGATCATTGCTGGTGTTTTTTTGACATGTAAAAGAGGAAAACTGGTTGTTTGTACATAGCAGCGTAGGACAACTAGAGTTACATTTGCTCATATTTATATTTAGACGGAATGTGGGAGCAGGGTAAATCTGAAGCAATTTGAAGGAAAAAACAATAAACTAAAGATGTACTATTTGATATTTTGTCTTTATGAAATGGGGACCTAAAATTGTTACAGCTACTCTACATCAGATGATGTGCAGAACGGTTCTGGCTGAATTTTATAAAACCTCTTCCACTAATTTGGGATGCTATGAAAATAGTGTATTGCCATTTCGAGATATTTTTCATATTCTGCACATTCTCTTTTCTTCTCTATACTAACTAAAGAGACGACACTAATGCTTCATTTTGTCGTGCAACTTCCAGGGAGATACGGACAGCCAGAGGAAGTTGCGGGTTTGGTCGAGTTCTTGGCCCTTAACCCTGCGGCTAGCTACATCACGGGGCAGGTGCGTGAATCTATGAAATTATGTCATAGAGAAAAAAAATCTTTTTAACATTTGAATTGAACTCTTTCACCCTCCAGGTGCTTACAATTGATGGTGGGATGGTAATGTAAGGTTACTGTATGTGCGTGCTGTTGCACCGGGTGATTTTTCAGACTACAGAGTTAGAGGTTTGAGATTTGCAAGGAATAAATAGGGCACGGGAAAGTTGTGATGTGTTTTTTAGTGTCATGATATGTGTTGTTCTATCGAGGCCAATAGATTGTCCTTCTCTTCTAGTTATCTGCGATGCGTTTGTCTTCTGGTGTGTATTCTCGTGTCAACAGAAAGTACCATGACTATGGGTGCCTTCTGCATGTTAGTAATCATTTTGAGTGTATCACTCGCTTACAACTCATATAGTACCCCCCACCCCCTCCCTCCCCCCCCCCCCCCCCCCCCCCCCCCCCCAATCTCTCTTGTGGAGGCAGTAGGGAAATGGAATGACTTGAATTAGTCAAGTGATAACTCATGAGTCAAAGGATCAAAACATGGTAGTTTGTTACCCTGTATACGACTGGAGAAACCATTTTTGAGCATAAAGGCCTGGCAATAGGGTGCTCCATTAATAGGTCTTGTATTGAACTTGTCCTGAGTATCTAGGTTTCGGTACTATCAAATGTTGGTTTTTGTATCTTTGAACTTGTTCCATGTTCTCATCTACGTCTCAAAACTTGCTAAGAAGTGTCAACCATCCGAACATATTTTCATACTTCCAAATACAAAAAAAAAAAGAAAAATCAAAATTTCATAGAACACAAAACATTTGTGCATGTTTAAAAACGTTTTAAGTTTTTGTATTCTGGACATATAGAAATGCATTCTTTATGTATTTAAATATGAAAAATGTGTGGCATCATCATCAGGAATGCGTGGCATCATAAGAGACATAAAACATTTTTTTTATTTTCGGGGAAAAAAAAACGCCGCAGACCATTGAGGCAGACGCAGGTTGGGTCTGCGGCCGCGGCGCCGAGCACAGTGGCGCCCCTGCTCCGGCCAAACGCCATGGTGGCCGCGTCGCGTAGTAGCTGTGAAGCGCCGCTGTGAAGCGCCGCGGTGCAGCCGGCGCGCGGAGGAGCTCCGGTACTGCGATCCGCCTGCCTCTTCATTAATTGCCGTAGCGCACTCACCGGTCTCGTGTCCCATTACCACTGGTTGCCTGGTTCGCCTTGCTCAGTTTGAACATTTGAAAAAAAATAAAAAAATATGTAAAAAAATTAGAAATTTGCAGCACAATTGTGCAACAACAATACAAAGATCGACCGTTTGGTCGGTCAAAAAAATCGAGGAATGTTGCTAGTTTTAAAAAGAGAAAAAAAGGGGGGGGGGGGGGGGGGGGGGGGGGAGGTCTTTTTTTCCTTCCTTTTTTCGGCTCATAAAGCTTGCGTGATTTTTTGGACCCATTAAACGTTCATATTTTCGTGTTCTTGTCCCCCCATTGTGCTAAAAATTGTGTCTTTTTTTACATATTTTTCATTTCATTTTTTTTGAATTTAAATTAAAAAAACCGGTCACTGGTCCGGTTTACCACGGGATTGAAAACCCAGCTGTTGAACCATCAGCAAACATCACCCCAAAACTGCAGCGGAACTCTTCAGCATTGCAGACATGTGCCCAAGGTTCAGAATTGCACACCGTGCAACAGAATACATGTCAGTCATACTGAATTCATTGCCATTAGCTAGGTGCATCCCGACTTCATCGTTTCTGTCCACATCAGCAGAGCCCTGGATTGGGTCTCCCAAGACCACAATCATCGAATCATGGCTCCATTTTTGTACAGGCTGATGTGTTCTTTAAAACCGGATCACAAACTATCAATTACCCAACTACAACTTTCACTTGAAGCTGCCTGCTCTTTACAGGTTCAACACAACTGCCATTCCTGGTTGAATTTGTAACATTGGATGGATCCAACTCCAACAACCTTATATGGCATCAAAGCATTGCAAAGTTGCAGCCATGTGAACAATGGTCACAACCTTGTCACCAGGAGGGGCATGCCGAAGTTAATGACAATCATTTATCCGCCGGTGCATTAGGAGGAGGGAGGCCAATGATTTTTATTTTGGCATCATCAGGGGACACCACTCCATTCTTTTTCAAATAGGAAACAACAGCTTTGTCCAAATCTTTAGATATACTGCATTCAGGGAAAAAAAATAATTACAAAACTAAGCAATAATGCCAAGTCTATGATCAAAATACAACTGTATGATGCAATTTATTCAAATGCTGCTTCTGTCCAGAATTCTAAGCCACATTCTTCTTCACAGTTTCTCTACAGCAATCATACGCCTACTTTACTTTCTCATGCATAAATTTGTTCTTTTGGTCAGTGGTACCCCTATTAACTATCCATGTCACCACCATACTGCTATGGCACTGCTTTGATTGCCGGGAATTCCTAATGGCTCACATGCAAAGAACCACTTTAAGTGGCTCCTTGCTACCCGTTCTAAATATGTATCGTCTAAAAATTCTGGACGCCGAGAGTATGTTCAAGGGAAAGAAGAGGCTTATTACCCGACAAAATCGTCCTGGATCTTCAGTGCCAATTCTTCATCATGCGCCACGATGAATTCGTAAGGCACATAAAACAGTGGCCTGTGTGAGATAAATGCTGCTGCCATACCTTTGAAATAAGGTCCTGAGGAATCTCTCTCTTTGAAGCTACAAAAATGAAATGTGTTAGAGTGAAACCCACTGATCTAGAACCACAAAACTCTAGTCTAGAAAATAAATGCTTCTGGACAGCATTTAGAAGCTTACTTCGTGAGAAATTCAGAAAACTTTAAAAGGTCACCGTCATGCAGATCATTATCTTTTTCATGCTGGACACCATCATGACTCACAGAAATGTCACCATGAGGAGATACCACTGCTTCTGTTTGTTTCTGTTTGTCTGGTGAGCTCCCAACGTTTCCAGAAGCAGCAGCCGCCCCATCAGAACTGCCTTGTTCATCATCATCTTGATGCTCATCTGAAGACTTCACTTCTTCTTGTTGTGCAACCAGTCCTTGACCTAGATGAGCACGCAGCCCTGGTTGATCATCCTCTGGTTGCTCACCTGAAGACTTCACTTCTTGTGCGGAATCAGCAGCCGCGTCATCCGAGGATCCAAACTTATTCTTGGCATTCTGATCATCCTCTGGTTGCTCACCTGAAGACTTCCCTTCTTGTCCGGTATGAACAGCCGCGTCATCAGAGGATCCTTGTCCAGCAGGCAGTCCTTGGCCTTTTTCAACTGATAAAATCTTTTTCTTGGCATTCTCCAGCTTTTTCTCTTTTTTCTTTCTGTTTCTGTCAGCTATTTTAGCCTTTCTCTTCTTCTCCATCCATTCATTAGCCTTATCTGGAAACGGTTGTCCTGGGACAGGCTCAAAATCACTGTTGAAGTAGATGTTCTCTCCCTGGCCCTCTTCAAACAGCATGAAATGCGCATCAGGCATTTGATCGTGAATACCCACATCAGATACAAAGATAAACAGATCACCCTTATGAAGGAGTATAACCTGCACCTTGTTGCGCCAGTACAAAAGCGCTACTGGACAAGCATCACGTATACTTAACTCATAACACAGACCTGAAAACCCATAAGATGTCAACTGACTTTCTGCATCATTCAGTAAACTATCACAGATTGCACGGTGATCATCTTCTTGTTCTTCCAGGTTGTCTCGGTACGCCACCAACTGATCATAAGTGAACTCCTTGATGGTTTCATAAATCGGTACTTCAGGATCTATGACCCAGCCATGAAGCACGGGTAAATCCAAAGCAAGACAGAGGCTGGATGAAGTGCTGGGTTGAAAGTCACAGTTGCCACTCAGGCATGGCTGTAGGGAGAAATCAGTTCTGATTTTGCCAAGGAGAGTTCCCATGCTCGCTACCACATCGTACGGGATGTCTTCTAGCTTCTCAGAGGAAGACGTTAGCAACACTTGGAAATACATCGTGAGTCCTAGTTCTGTGAGCTCGACTTCACCATCAAACGTGACGGAAGATCGGATGGTGATTGCATTGGCCAGTCCCACTAGGTTTTGAGATCCTTCGATGGGACAAAGGAACGTGTCGATCGTGTTACCAAAAATCTTCACTCGCCGTATCCTGTAAGGGACGTCTAGGGTGCCGGCGCCTGGTAGTAGCAGAGAAACACGTAACGTTACTGTTCGGAACTCGGGACTGACGACGAGAAGAGAGGTAGGTAGGGGGGAAGCGTCGGAACATACCAGTGGAAGATCTTGGTAGCTCCGCATCGCCGATCGACGCCCGGCGACGCCTAGAGGGCATAACGGCGTGAGCGGGGATGCCGCCTACCAGATCCAACTGGGTGCAAACCCAAAGTTTTTTCTTGCTTGGAGGCGGCGTGAGGTTCCAAAACCCTAAACCCTTTGGGGTCGCCGGCAAGATGTAGATATAAGATGTTTACAAGCGGATCGTAGCCGTTGGCAGGGAAACTAAGGGGTGTGAGAGCCATCCCCGTCTCCGCAAGAAAGTAAGAACGCGTACATAAGGGAAACATATATATGTCTCGCCCCGGTCGTCTTGTACAGGATTGATTTGCAATTGAGCGCAGGACGTCGGAGGGGAAAGTGGCGGTGATCACCGGTTGCGCGAGCGGCATCGGGGAGTGCACGTACGGCGCCCGCGTCATGGTTCCGACGTCCAGGACGAGGCCGGGGCGCGCTGGTGCGCCGAACTCGGCGCCAACCAGCTACGTGCACTGCGACGTCGCGGCGGCGGCGGACCACGCGGCCGGTGACAACGTTCGGCGCGCTGGACGTGATGTTCAACAACACGGGCGTCGGCGACGACGCGTGCCGCGACAGCAGCCGGTCGAGCGGACCTGGACCGCGCGCGCCCCTTCCTGGGCCCGGCTGCTATCCTGGTGATGGAGAGGATGAGGAGGCATGCATCCGCGACAGTAGCCGGCCGTTCCTGGGCGCGAAGCACGCGGCGCGGGTGATGGTGCCGGCCGGCGCCACGTGCATGGTGGGTGCATCATCTCGACGGCGAGCGTGGCGGCGGCGGCGGCCGGAATGGCGAAACACAAGCTGGTCGGGCTCGGGCTGGCACAGGATCCGCGTCAGCTGCTTCTCCCCCGCGGATGTCACCGCGCCGCTGGTGTCGACGTTTTTGTCGGCAATTATATGTTAGGGGGCTACGCAAGAACCAAGAATACGATGGTGAAGACAAGACGCCGAGTTTATACAGGTTCGGACCTTTCGGAGGATAAAAACCCTACATCCTGTCTTGGGTGGTATTGTATTGTGTATGTTGAGATGAGATCCCTGCCCGCCTTATATATCCGGGGGAACAGGGTTACATGGAAAGTATCCTAATCGGTTACAACATAGAATTACTTGAAGTACAAGACAATAAGCTTGCCGATTAATCTGCACCTTCCTTCTAGATGTTTGAGGCACTCGGTCTTGTTTGAGCCAGCCCGACTACCCTATCTAAGTACTCGGCCTTGTTTGTCTTGAGGTACCCGGGGGTCATAGTAACGATAGCTGGCCTTGAGGTACCTCGGCCTGGACGATCGAGGAGGCGTTCAAGCAGGCCATGGAGGCCCTGGACGTTCTCCTGGGCGTCGGCGGCAGTCTGAGGCGGACGAGTGACGGCATTGCGTGCTGCCGCCGTGCTCTTCCTCGGCAGCGACGACGCGCGGCACACGATCAGCGGACACAACCTGCTACCCGACCATGGGGATCTTCAAAGACTGAGACCGACCGGTGCAAGAATTTGTATGTACGTCGTGCATGGTCACCACTCACCACGTCGACGTTCACCGCCGAGTGCCCGGGCGCCGACGCACTTCCATTTCTGAATAAAAATGAACCCATGCAGTGTTCTCTGCTTTATTGTTCCAGAATAAAGTTGGATTTCGCAGACTTCGTGCCCTGCCTATTTATCAACTCAGCCATTTTTTCTATCACGGTCACAACTCAGGTTGGGAACGGCCTCAACGCTTTGTTCTGGTCAGACCATTGCATCATGGTCATTCGTTGATCGAAACGGAGCTGGCGTTGGTTGCATCGTCAACATGCAGGTTTCAGACGTCTTGGAGGAGGGTCATCTTATCTCTGAACGAGGAAGATGGTACACAGAATTATCCACAAGCTTTGCCTATAATTTTCTTGAGTTATTCCATCAGCCTTGACCCTTCTGTGTAAACGTGGTACATCAATTGTGTAAGTAGTTTGGCTTTGGCAAGCCTGGATTAAGCATCCTTGTTTTTATATAGTTTTCTGTTTTATGCAAGTGTATACATGTTTCTGTAGATGTTTTGGATGCGAATGTTCAGAAACTATAAGGACATACTATGGATGTTTCTAGTGGCGAAAATGATTCAAAGACGCTGTAAAACTGTATTCCCTGAACGTCCACTATCTTTGCTGGTCAGCTAGCTGGTCTCTCCTGCATCTGCTCTGCTTTTGTTCTACACTATCGCGTTAGTGTTGACATACTTTTGGGTATTTCGACAAGAATAATTTGGCAGGTTGTTCGGATAGGATTTGGCTATAATAACGTTAGTATTGCTAAACGTTTGTAAGCTACGTAGAAATTTCAGCCAGATTTTCTCCAACGCTCCTGATACTATACCCTGGGCCGAATCCGACTGGACCTCGTCCGGGACGTCCGCAATATACCCTGGGAGGCTGGCTGGGCCACAGATACCGCTCGCGACTCCCAGAGCGCGAACTGGTTTCCATGCCGAGGCTCACCAGAAGGCGGCGCCCTCACGCGGACGGCGGCAGCGTGGACCGCCTCAGCGATCTGCCCGACGAGGCGACGACCTGCTCCGCCTCATCCTGCGCCGCCTGGACACCCGCACCGCCCTCTCCACCGCCGTACTCGCCAGGCGCTGGGCGCGCCTCCCGCGTGACCTCCCCGAGCTCGACTCCGGATCGGCGACGTGCTCCCGCCGCGCTACCACCGCGCCCTCGCCATCCGCCGCGGCTGCCACACGGGTCGACGCAGCAGCGCCGCCGCCAATGCCGTCCGGGAGCTCGACGCCGTCATCGCGCAATGCGAGCGCCGCGCCACGCGCGCGTTCGCCGACGGCGTCACCGGCCTCTTGGAAGCAGTGGATGGCGACGGTGACGACGACCGACGGCGCGCCAATAGCCTGCGCCTCGAGTTCTTCCCGGATGAAGAGTCCGGCTGCGTCGCCGACCGGCTCATCCCCACGGCGGTCGGGGCGTGGGGTGTCGAGGACCTCGAGGTCGTCGTCGCCCGGCCGCCGCTTCTCGAGCCCCACGACGACGAGCTCCAGCGGCCGCGCCTGCGCCGCCTGACGCTCGCCAACTGCGCGGCGCCGCCGCCGCTGCACCGGTACGCCGCGCTCGCCGAGCTCGTGCTGCGCGACATGCCGGCGTCCACGCCCGTCGCCACGTACCGCGCCCTCTTCGCCGCCCGCTCCTCGCCGCTGCAGGTGCTGCGCCTCGTGTCCTGCCGCTGCGCGGGGAAGGAGCGGCGCCTTGTCATCAGCGCGCCGGAGTCGCGGCTCAGGGAGCTCGTCGTCGACGGCTGCTCGTTCCTGGCCATCGACCTGCGAGCGCTCCCGGCGCTGGAGCGGCTCGCGTGCCTGACAACCACCGTCGAGCTCCGGTAACGGCTCACGCACGTGACCCTCGCCTTCTCCGGGAAAAGCGCGTGGTGCCACGACGAGCTCGGCCGCTTCCTTGACGGCGCGTCGGCCGTCGAGAGCCTCGTGGTGCGGCTGACCGGGCCGACCCGGTGGGTCGTGGCGCGCCCGCCGGAGACGAGGCTGCGCGGCCTGACACGGCTCCTCGTCGCCGACGTGCCGGCGTCGTGGGACGTCACGTGGCCGCGGCTGCTCCTCCTGGCCGCGCCGTACCTGGAGATCCTGCACATCCACGTCGCGCAGCAGAACGCAGAGTCGCTTGGGCGCGAGATAAGCTGGGATTTGCTGCGTCGTTCGAGGTTCCGGCACCGGCATCTGAAGGAGGTGTGGTGATGGCTGGGTTCGGGCGGACGTGGCGGCAGATCTTCTTCCTAAGGTACCTGGCGAGGGTGTGCAGGAGGCTGCAGCGCGTGTTCCTTCTCAACAACTGGTGCGTCGTCCAAGAGATGGGGCTCTGGGACTGGCACCTGAAGCAGCGAAACGAGTGCACCTGGAGTGAGGAAGACAAGGTGGTCATCAGGAAGCAAATCAAGTACGGCAAGACTTGGTGCAGGCCTCAGCTCCAAGTGCTCGTCGGATGATCACATATTCTCGTCCTTCATTTCGAAATCCTGCGCATGATGATGATCGTTGCATTGATGCTAGCTAAGAAAAAAAAATAGAATAAATTCCTACGTGCCACTGACTCTGATGTCATATTTGCCATTTTAATGACTCAGGCGGGCCTCACTTGTCATTTATGCAACGATGCTAGCTAAGAAAAAATAGTTATATATGCCACTGTTCCTACAACCAATCAAGTTTGTGCTACATTCTCTAAACGCTTGCAACAAAAAAATTCAAGCAACCTGTTAACCACTCTATATAACTTTATGAAGTTACTAGCATTTTCCCCTTGCGTTGCTATTGGTGTTGAAAATTTCATTGTTTTATCAATAAAAGAGCGATTCATTTAGCTAGCACAAATTCATCTGACAAAGCCTATTTTAGGAAGATTTTTAGCACAAATTATCAGCTTTTGATGTGTTTCTAGAAATTAATACATCAACAATAACTTACAAAATTATAAGTAACCTAAAATATGAATTCTAGAAAAAAATCATTTATTTTGAATTTGTTTTTTATTGTTTATTCTAAAAATTAGTTTCAAAAATAAAATAGTAAAACCCTTTTGATTTATATTGGACCTTGCCATGAAAAAAAAATTGCTGTAGATAGGGGGATTCAAACCCAAATGGGTAACAAGCAAGCCAACAGACATAACCACTGTACCACACAATGGTTTGTGATTATAAACAGCTATAAATAATTCGGCAAGACAACAAAAAAAGAATCGCATACATCTGAATGTCAAACTCAATTCAATCTGACATGAATTCGACTTGAACCCACTGGACCACACAATGGTTTGTGATTATAAACAAGCTATAAACAATTCGGCCATGAGAAAACAAAAAAGAATAGCATGCATCTGAATTCCAGTCAAACTCAATTCAATGTAACATGAATTAGACTTGAACTCGAATGGCAGAGGGCTGAAATTATGTGGCTAACAACTCAAATCAAACTTAATCGATTTAGTGGCTCCGAAATACAACATCTTGTTTGCCGTTCCCACCTACTCGGTTTGGGCCAATCAGAACTAGACATAGTACAACTCAGATACTCACAACGCACGCACACTCACCCCTATGAACGAACAACGCTGTAAGGATCGTGTGACCGAGAGGGGGGAGGGGTGAATCGGGCGCACCATGAATTAAAACTTTTTGCACTTCTAGCTACTATTTCTATCTGCACAAGTAAAAGATACGTAACTAGAGAGTACGTGTACACTATGTGATAGTGATCAAGCAAGGATAACTATATGCTAGGACTTGTACATGCTAGGAGCAAGGTATACATAAGCATATAAGAACAACCTAGCATATGATATAAGAAAAGCTCAACAATTCCTACACATGCTAGTGAGTAAGATAAAGGCACTCAAGCAATCTAGCATGCATATAGGTAACACATAGGAAAGCTCAAGTAAGTCCTACACATGCTAGTGTATATGATAGATAGACAAACAAACTAGCATGCATATAAGTAACACATGGGAAGCTCAAGCTGGTGATCATGACAACAAGATAGATACAGCATAACTATAACAAGGTCACGAGATGATATCAAGCAAATGTATGAGCTATGAGCAAGTAGGTACACATAAGAAAAGCGCATATCACTATAGATAAGAAGAGCTAGCCCACGGAAACAATCATCAAGCAATCATATGATAAGCACAAGATCTACTACATGCATATAAGATAAGCAAGACCGTAAGTGGAAGTAGTAGAGAGTAAGAGTAAGAGATTGCTCATCGATTTTCCCGTGGTATCGGAAGGATGGCGCCTTCCCCTAGTTCATGTTGGGTCACTCCTGCCGGAGTCTCGATCCCGTCTCTCCGCTCGATGGCGATCCCCTCTAGAGCACACTCCACTCTTGAAGCCGGTGATGTCCCCCAAGAGCACGCTTCACTCCTCGAGTGAAGTTACGGGCTTCACCCCGCCGCACACCGGCATGCTCTCCTCCTTGGGACCATCCACCACTCCTTGAGTAAAGTCGCGGGCACGTCCCGCCGGGCTTCTCCCGGGTACTCCTCCGAAGGTAAGGCTCCGCACTTGATGCGTGCCAAAGGGCGCTCCACTAGTGATGCTTATTTCGCACGGGAAGCTCCAAGACCGTGTACAAACTTGTGTTGGCTTCCACACTCTCTTTGGCAAGCTCAACACCGACGCCTAACCGGTCTAGGCCTTGCCATAGACCAAGGGTAACAAACCAGACCGCCTTCCTATGACCACACTAGTCCTAAAGGTGGATGGATGCTCTCAACCCTCTCAAGCACAAAGCTTTCTTCTCCAAATCTTCTCCCTATGCTTCTCCTCTCTCCACAAGATTTCTCTCTAAAGCCTCTCCATGTGCTTCTCTTGCATCCTCTTGGCTCCCACTGTGTTTCCCCACTAATAACAATGGCCACAGGCGCCCAAAAAGGGCCAAGCAACCGACTATATATAGGCTCCACCCATCAAACTAGCCGTTGCAACGAACTGCCCAGAAATCTCTGGTCACCGTATGATACGGTGACTATTTTCCTCTTCCGCTGGGATTTCTTCCTTCTCTGATCAGCATCTTTCTGGAGTCACCGTATCATAAGGTGACCCACACCATATCACACGGTGACTTCTTCTCATCAGCTTGCTAGGAACTCCTCCTTCTCTGGTCTTCATACGGTGCTCACCGTATCATATGGTGTCACCTCACGGTAGCATACGGTGACCTTCATCTTCAGCTGCCAAGAACTTCTCCTTCTCTGGTTTTCATACGGTGCTCACCGTATCATACGGTGACACCTACCGTAACATATGGTGACCTTCATCTTCAGCTTCCAGGAACTCCTCCTTCTCTGGTCTTCATACGGTGCTCACCATATTATACGGTGACACCCACCGTAACATACGGTGACTTCTCTCTTCCTCTGTCAGAACCTCTTTTTCTCTGGACTTCTCTGCACCGCATCATACGGTGGCTCTTTTTCTGCTGGAACTTGATCATCTTCTCGATCCTTGCTTCCAACTTCTTCTTCATTGGTTCCTCTTCTCCTCTGCTGTCACCCTGCCTGAGAGACTCTCTGAGCATTCAAGCACCTCTACCACTAGTGTGACTTAAGAGAAACGACTCGATTCCCCTTGATAGTTCAGTTTTTCCTATGGACTCAAGCCTACATCTACACCAAGCTAACACTTGCTCGGATCTAGCATGTCCTTAGCCTTGATCCATCTCCTCGACCGTGACCTCTACCAAGTCCTTGATCCTTGTCGTCATCCATCGTCGAGGAAACCAATCACCGGGATATAGAGAATAGGTTGGCGCACTCCTTCAACGACGAAGCTTCTTCATTGTGACCTAAAGAATATGCATGAAGACCTTTCATACATCCAAAGATGTTAGTCACAATGATCTAGTTGTCACAAAAGACAACCCGATCGAAGCATATAATGTGCATAAGATATGTAATAACACCATCACATAAGAAACAAGATCATCATGATTTGGATATAAGGCAAGACCAACATGATGATCAAGAGTATGTCAAGGTATATGATACATAGAAGAACACATGACAAACACACCTTGTCTCTTACCTCATGTGTGTAGTAGCCACCTCGTAGAGTAGTCATGTCCTCATGTTCACTTCTCCTCACTAACAACTTCCTTGCAACCTTTGAGGTATTGGCACTCCAATAGTATATCACTAGATCCATGAGACTAAACATCTTGCAAACTAGCAAACCTTGTTAGTCCCATTGACTATGTTGACATCAATCACCAAAAACTATGAACCATGCTCTAGGTTCATTGATCTTACAATCTCCCTCTTTTTGGTGATTGATGGCAACACAACCAAAGCAAGAGATAGTAGATAGAATTAAGCACAACTAGTTGCTAGGATGTATTGACAACATAGAATACCTTTGCTCATACCTCGTTCTTGATGTATCTTCACTCCATGGTTGCAAGTACTTCTCCCCATTAGCATGTTCTTCCTAATTGTGCCTCATGTCTCTTCTCATTCAGCAACTTCTTACTTTGGTGGATATACTTCTCCCTCTTTGACATCAAGCACCGAAATGGGACAAACAAAGCAAACGATAAAAAGCACAAGGGAGCTTCAAAGGTAATGATCCTTTGGATGTAGATGGGATATGGATCAAAATCATTAAGCCTCATAACATAGACTAAACTCCCCCTAGATTTGTGCATACATGTGGTGGAAGGAAAAGTATATGCACAATTTAACAATTAAGTCAAGTGAGGGACCTTAAGCTATGTTATGGAAGGTAGCTAGATAGATAATGCAAGAATAAAGTAAAACCTTACCTACTCGCAAGAATGAAAAACTTAGCGTACCTTCGGTGATGTGATTGCTTTCCAATGCCATAAAGAATATGTCATATGAGAATCATGGCACCTCAAAGTGGATGGTCATTTCTATGAAGAGACTACAAAGATAGACTTGCAAATACATTAGTCTCAAGAATCTCAAGACATAGGATAGACTCCCCCTAAAGTTGTGCATCACATGCACTTTGTCAAGAAAGACAAGTCAAGGAGACTACCCTATATCTCGAATCATGGCATATAAAGAGATATGAAATGAGCGCATAAATAGATGCCACTTGTAAAGGATATGAGTGCAAGCATATACAAGACTTTACCACTTGTAAAAGCATTAACATATGAAGCAAAAGACAAGGGTAAAGCACATCAATCACAACAAGGCATCATGCAAGAAATATAAAAACACTACACACATGATGGTAAGTAAGATAAGCATACAAGTGTGCTCAAGATAAGATACCACTTGAAAGATAAGCAATATATGGCAACAAAGGGTACCACAAGATAAAGGTAAGCACATAGAGCAAATGACAAGCATGAAAGAGTGATGATATGAAAAGGAACAAAAAGCAATCAAGCACAAACATATCATCACCGGATGCACATACAAGAGGCAATGATGTTACCTTGATGTTCCGGTCGAGGCAAGTCATAGCTCATAAGATGTCACAAGTTAGAGCAAAAACTCATACCACAAGTGAATATAAAGCACAAGGAGCTATGACAAGCACAAAGACTATGGTGACAAGTAAAAAGGATAACTAACAAGAAAAACTCATCACCATAGGGTCAAGGAGATTACCTTCATACTCACCTTGAAGAACGTTTCTCCCTCTTGACATTCGGCATCATCTCAAGGTTGTTGTGAAGATCAATCATCTTGACTACATGATCTTCTCTTGTACTAACTCCTCCTTGAGATGATCCTCATCTTGGCGTCTTCTTCCTCACCTCAAGATTGTGGTGGAGATCGATTATCTTGATCTTCTTGTGCACAAACTCCCCTTGAGGTGATCTTCACGACTCGAGCTCTCATCTCAAGATTGTTGTGAAGATCGATCATCTTGATCACTTGATCTTCTCATTCACAAACTCCCCCTTGAGATGATCTCGATGTCTTCATCATCTTCTCTTCCATTTCTTGTTACTTATGTCTCCCCCTTGTTCCTACAATTGATCTTACAATAGAGAAAAAGAACAAGAAGGGCAAACGTTAAATGCACAATAGCTTCATAGACCATGTCCTTTTGAGTGGAAGGCATTTTGACTATGATTATGAAGCTTCATAACATAGGCTAAACTCCCCCTAGAGTTATGCATATTTATAGTGGATGGCAAGATATATGCATATCATTGTGTGAATCACATGGGGTAATTTAAATTATGTTATGGATGGTAGCTAGAACAAAAGATAACTGATAGAGTTAGGTTCTAGGCATACCTTTTGGAGAGAAGACATTATATCATGCAACCTCATGATAGAAACTAAAACAAAGAACATACGAGTGAAAGACTCCTTTGTGATTTCCTATATGCAATGTATGAACAAGCATATAATACAAATATAAGGGGAAAATAAACATGCCATTATGAATGCATGCAAGATTAAGGATAATGCATAAAGGAAACCTACTCTAGGTCAAGTTTGAACCTCTCAAGCTTACTCACTATGAGCCAAACCTTGCCTTGAATCCAACGATCCACCAACTCAAGCATCCCCTATGCTCATAACTATCTTGAGAAAGTTAGACCTCGAACTAATTTTTATGTTCTTTTCTTTTAAGTTTTTATATGATGCATGAAAGTGCACAACATACTAGTTCACAAAGGAGCGAGCTACTAAAAAGCAAATGAACTAGAACAAAAAGAAAACTACACTATGATACACGATACCTCCTTGAAGAGTATATGTTCTCATTCATGCCCTTGACACTTGTGGTGGCCTTCAACGATCTCCATGTATTGAACTCGGTCCACCACCTTCATCACCTCAAGTATTGTACTTGGGCGCCTCCACATGATTGGCCGGCTTCATCCGGTCCACTAAGTTCTTGAGCACCCAAAGCATCCTCATCTTCCTCCTCCTCTTGTGAGTCTTGTGAATGCTTGCATCATTGACTCACTCTTCTCCTTGAGTTTGTGGTATTCCTTCAAAACAATGACTCAAGAGAAAGAGTTCTCACAAGAGAGGGTTAGTTCATTACAAATAGTAGATGCATGTGAGATAGATGAACTAGGAGTAGTAGATGAAGAAGAAACAAGCTAGATAAGGTTGATAGCTTGATAAGCGATTTCAAGGTTCTCATACTTCTCATGAAACTCAATGTCATCCAATTTGAGCCCTCAACTCATACGTAGAACCTCATAAGATGAAATGAAATCCTTGAACTCCTCATCAAGCTGACCAACACAAATTATGCCCATATCATATTACCTTCTTACCCCCTCTACCTTGTTGGTGATGATCATTTGAGCTTTCCCAAGTAGCTCAATAAGTTCTTCATTGAAAGGAGCTTCATCATCATCACCAATCTCATCCTCCTCAATATCTTCATCGAAGCCTTTTGCCGTGAGGCATATAGGAGGTGAGGTAGAGTCTTGGATGTGCTTGTGAGGACAAGGTCAACAACATTTATGCCTATGCTATTGGAGAAGAATCACTCGCATAATCTTCATCATTGGCAATCCTCTCACCAACAAAGAAAACCCTTGTGAGATGATATCTCCTTCTTCTTGACATTGGTCTTGTCCCACAAACTTCTTGTGTTTGGCCTTTGAATCATCTTCTTCTTCATCACTCTCACTTGATCCTTCCATCACCACCTTCTTCTTGTCGATGACTCACAAGTCATGTCTTGTAGTGAGGCACATGGGTGGAGATGGAGGAGGTGAAGTCTTCATCAAATATCAATAGTAACCGTCGTCTTTGCATTCTCCGAGGAAGATGTAGGTTCACTTGAGTGGTCAAGAAAAGTTAGTGTTCCGAGCTTGCATCGTGTTCTTCTCAATTGCTTGGTCTTCAAGTGATGGAAGCTTGCTCACGCTAATAGATTGGTCTTCAAGTTGATCACCATCACCAACGATGACATGTCCTCAAAGTGAGAGACATTTCTCGAGTGATTATCGTGTGAGGTGGTCATGAGCAAGAGTTCTTCAATTTGTAGCTTCTTAAGATCTTCATGTTGAAGTGCAGAAATATTATCGCCGAATCTTGAATGAGGAGATGCTTTTAAGATCTTCATGATAACCTCACCACTTGAGCTCTTCACTTGTCATATGAATCGATCCTCTTATCTAGCATAACCAAGCGGAGACACAAGTAAGTAATCATCAAATAATATGGCAAGATTATCAAAATTGCTCCTCAACAAGAAAACTAGCAACAATATCATCATAAACCATAAGTACACAATCATGATCATCATAAGATATAACAAGAACAACAAAATCATCATGATAACATGGTTATCCGTGAAAGTGCTAGAGAATTTATTCATGGTATCCCACAATTCATTTGGAACTATGGATTTAAGGTAGCTATTCAAGCGATTCTTTCAACATCCAAAGCCCAAACCCATAAGGAATGAAAACCAAAACTCATTCGATCACATCTCAAAGGCAGTAAAGCCCTAAATTGAGCACGAGGCTCTGATACCACTTGTAAGGATCGTGTGACAGAGAGGAGGGCACACCATGAATTAAAACTTTTTGCACTTCTAGCTACTCTTTCTATTTGCACAAGTAAAGGATACATAACTAGAGAGTACGTGTGCACAGTGTGATAATGATCAAGCAAGGATAACCATGTGCTAGAACTTGTACATGCTTGGAGCAAGGTACACATGAGCATATAAGAACAACCTAGCATACGATACAAGATAAACTCAACAAGTCCTACACATGCTAGTGAGTAAGATAAAGGCACCCAAGCAATCTAGCATGCATATAGGTAACACATAGGAAAGCTCAAGTAAGTCCTACACATGCTAGTGTATATAATAGATAGACAAACAAACTAGCATGCATATAAGTAACACATGGAAAGCTCAAGCTGGTGATCATGACAACAAGATAGATACAACATAAGCATAACAAGATCACTAGATGATATCAAGCAAGTGTATGAGCTATGAGCAAGTAGGTACATATAAGGAAAGCGCATATCACTAGAGATAACGAAGAGCTAGCCTACGGAAACAATCATCAAGCAATCATATGATAAGCACAAGATCTACTACATGCATATAAGATAAGCAAGACAATAAGTGCAAGTATTAGAGAGTCAGAGTAAGAGATTGCTCATCGATTTTTCCCGAGGTATCGGAAGGATGGCGCCTTCCCCTAGTCCATGTTGGGTCACTCCTGCCGGAGTCTAGACCCCGTCCCTCCGCTCGATGGCGATCCCCTCTAGAGCACACTCCACTCTTCAAACCGGTGATGTCTCCCAAGAGCACGCTTCACTCCTCGAGTGAAGTCACGGGTTTCACCCCGCCGCACACCAGCAATGCTCTCCTCCTTGAGACCATCCACCACTCCTTGAGTGAAGTCGTGGGCACGTCCCGCTGGGCTTCTCCCAGGTACTCCTCCGAAGGTAACGCTTCGCACTTGATGCGTGCCAAAGGGCGCTCCACTAGTGATGCTTCTTTCGCACGGGAAGCTCCAAGGCCGTGTACAGACTTGTGTTGGCTTCCACACTCTCTTTCGCAAGCTCAACACCGACGCCTAACCGGTCTAGGCCTTGCCATAGACCAAGGGTAACAAACCAAGACCGCCTCCCTATGACCACACTAGTCCTAGAGGTGGATGGATGCTCTCAACCCTCTCAAGCACTAAGCTTTCTTCTCCAAATCTTCTCCATGTGCTTCTCCTCTCTCTCAAGCACCAAGATTTCTCTCTAAAGCCTCTCCATGTGCTTCTCTTGCATCCTCTTGGCTCCCACTATGTTTTCCTACTGATAACAATGGCCAAAGGCTCCCAAAATGGCCAAGCAACCGACTATTTATAGGCTCCACCCATCAAACTAGCCGTTGCAACAAACTGCCCAGAAATCTCTAGTCACCGTATGATACGGTGACTACCGTATCATACGGTGACTGTTTTCCTCTTCCGCTGGGACTTCTTCCTTCTCTGATCAGCATCTTTCTGAAGTCACCGTATCATACGGTGACCCCCACCGTATCATACGGTGACTTCTTCTCATCAGCTTGCCAGGAACTCCTCCTTCTCTGGTCTTCATACGGTGCTCACCGTATCATACGGTGACACCTCACCGTATCATACGGTGACCTTCATCTTCAGCTGCCAGGAACTCCTCCTTCTCTGGTCTTCATACGGTGCTCACCGTATCATACGGTGACACCTACCGTAATGTACGGTGACCTTCATCTTCAGCTTCCAGGAACTCCTCCTTCTCTGGTCTTCATACGGTGCTCACCGTATCATATGGTGACACCCACCGTAACATACGGTGACTTCTCTCTTTCTCTGCCAGAACCTCTTTTTTTCTGGACTTCTCTGCCGCAGTCACCGTATCAGGCACCGCATCATACGGTGGCTCCTTTTCTGCTGGAACTTGATCATCTTCTCGATCCTTGCTTCCAACTTCTCCTTCTTTGGTTCCTCTTCGCCTCTGCTGTCACCCTAGTGCCTGAGAGACTCTCTGAGCATCCAAACACCTCTACCACCAGTGTGACCTAAGAGAAACGACTCGATCCCCCTTGATAGTCCGGTTTTTTCTGTGGACTCAAGCCTACATCTACACCAAGCTAACACTTGCTTGGATCTAGCATGTCCTTAGCCTTGATCCATCTCCTCGATCGTGACCTCCATTAAGTCCTTGATCCTTGTCGTCATCTATCGTCGAGGAAACCAATCACCGGGATATAGAGAATAGGTTGGCGCACTCCTTCAACGACGAAGCTTCTTCATTGTGACCTAAAGAATATGCATGAAGACCTTTCCTACATCCAAAGATGTTAGTCACAATGATCTAGTTGTCACAAAGGACAACCCGATCGAAGCATCATATAATGTGCATAAGATATGTAATAACACCATCACATAAGAAACAAGATCATCATGATATAGGATATAAGGCAAGACCAACATGATGATCAAGAGTATGTCAAGGTATATGATACATAGAAGAACACATGACATCCTCACCTTGTCTCTTACCTCATGTGTGTAGTAGTCACCTCGTAGAGTAGTCATGTCCTCATGTTCACTTCTCCTCACTAACAATTTCCTTGCAACATTTGAGGTGTTGGCACTCCAATAGTATATCACTACATCCATGAGACTAAACATCTTGCAAACTAGCAAACCTTGTTAGTCCTATTGACCATGTTGACATCAATCACCAAAACCTATGAACCATGCTCTAGGTTCATTGATCTTACAAACGCCGCTAATCCTAAAAAATTTGCTCCCACGGGGAGTCGAACCCAGAACCTCAAGTGCTACTGAGACTCTTGTAAGACTATCCGCACTGGGGCCGCTATCCCCGACCTCCAGGTCGGGATAGCGGCAAAAAACGCTGCAGCGGCGCACTCTAAAGCGATCGGTAAAATACCGTGAGCTCCTACGAACGCTATTCCTAGCGGTGTGGCGATCGATCGGTAAATCACTGTAGCCGGCCGGGAGCCGGAGAGAGATAGGGAAAAAGGTGGGAGAGTGGCGGGCCCCACTGTTTCAATGAACTAAAAATTGTTATAAATCACAAACCACAAAACCAAATCAAATTCCGATTACACCATTAAATTCGTTTCAATAAATCCTTCAAAACAAGATCTCAGATGGATATATTTTGATAAATTACAAGTGGGCCCCACTGATGGTAGTTGTAGATGGTTGAATAAAATATAGATTAGTTGGTATAGAGGTTGAGATATAGAGGTTGACGGGTGCGGAAGAAGTTGGTATAGAGATGAGAATCTTGATGACTACGCAGGAATATTCTATTTTAGAGGTGGGGATAGAGGCCAACCAGTGCGGATAGTCTAACCACTAGGCTACATGCCCTTTCGCTGGTACAGTCGAATTGAGTGAAAAGGAATAGGATTTCAGCCAATTCGATTGAAAATCAATACGAGTTTAGTCAATTTTCCAAGAACCCAGAAAATCGAATGAACTAACAAAACTAAATCACTAAGTTTTCGGTTCAGACTAAATCAACTAAACTGAGTAATTATGCATTAACACGTGTGGTTATCGGTCTCAGAATCGTAAGAGCCTCGTCTCCTCGCGAACCCGATAATCTCGAGAAAAATAATGGGCCAAATGAGGCCGAATGAGAAGAAACGACGCGGACTAGAAATAGAATTCGGTCCAAATATCAAAGCGCACGGCCAACTAAGAGCCTGTTTGTTTCAGCTTTTCAACCTGACAATTCGTAGCATGTCAAAAGTTAGAAAAACAGCTTTCAGTATGCTTTTCAATTTTTAGTTCATTTCATTAAAAGTCAAACTTTTTAACACTCCAAAAGCCATGTCAAAAGTTTGCTGTTTGTTTCAGCTGTTCAGCTAGCCAGCTTTTCAACTACTCAAACATTCAACTTTTCCCAAAACAATCAAACAATCAACATGAATGAGAAAAACGACTGAAATGAGATTGATTTCTAGCTGACAAACGTTTGGCAATACCATGCGGTCGCCTAGTTTGTGCTCATGCTACATGGACGCCCCATTCATCCCGGCCAGCCAAATAGACATTCTCCATCTCAGCGAATTCTTTCTTATTTTTCACAACGACCGCTTGTTTCAGTAGGCCGGAATGTCATGTTGTCTTCAAGATATTATTAGAAAAGCAAACTAATAATGCAAAACCACATGCCAGAAGAACACTCCAAACTATGCGAACCTTCGTCATTGCTATAGCTCTGATGCAAATGCTTCTCTACGCATGAGCACACAAGCGGACAAAAACTTGCAAAGCCTAACGCCAGCAATTCAGACAATACTGCATCACAATCCACCACATCAGATGATCAGTCAACAGCTCAATTGACAATTGCTTCGAGGGATTAGGTTGGAACTAAAGACTTTGAGAAGCACATTCCAACAAGAAAACAGTGTGCAATTCATCACAGCAGTCGACAAGCTACATTGTACTTGGATAACAACGGATGTCCGGTACATTGAATTTAGGGAACTTCTGGGCAAAACTTGACAGGGTAAAACACTTTTTTTTGCTAATCTAAGCCTTGATAGCATACTTCCTCATGGGGAAATACTTCTCACGCTTCTTCTCCCTCTCAGTCTTCAAAGAGAGCTGCACAACCAAAAGCAACACAAATCAACAAACAAGAAAATAATCAAGAGTTGAGTAGCTAGATACAACAGGCGCAGAACAGCAGATAAATCAGCGAAGATTTCATAACTGTTGCCTATCTAGTCAGTTGTGTATACAACGTAGGACCAACATCGAGACAAGATCAGTTGAAGTTCACAATCAAGACCCATAATATTAAGTTCAATGTTCAAATAATCATTCTTTGTCTACTAGAATTTCGTACCAGCAGCTTTGGACTTTGTACAATGTTTCAAACAAACAGTGCCACTAACACTCACAAAAAGATAACACACAAAGATCTACAAGAGGCAAGCTAAAATGACAGTAATTTCAACAACAAAAGTAACAGGTGACATTAACCAAGCACTGAAATTTCTTATACAAGAAACTCAGTGCAAAATTTGCACTAGATGCATTGTCTGAACATCAAGAAAAAATGAAGTCTTAAGCACATCTACCAGCATTATCATCCCTTGAATATCATGACATCACATTTAAAGACAAATGAAACGTAATAAGCCAACCAAAGACACAACCCTTCTCCAAACAACTGCTTCTATAACTTCAGGGAATGGATAAGGAAAAGTCTAAATCACCTGTTCATGTTCTAGGCTAAATCCAACAAGTCTAAATCACTTTTTCATGTTCTACTAGGCTGAAGGATGAACTACTGTTTACTAAGCTATCTACTAGCATTGTAAATCGAGCAAGACAAAGTTTTACTTGTTCTAGGCTAAACGATGAAGTACTTTTTACTAAACTATTAGGTTACTAACGAATGTCCATTTGACGCCAATTTACATTGAGCAGTAAGCAGAGAAATTGTTACTACGCACCAGCATGTAACCTTGAATGGCCTAACCACATAGCTTTACATGAATCAAATCGGAGTTTCAGAAGCGTTGAATCTCTATACAAGTAGGCAATAGGAAGTAGTGCTGTACCTGCTTCTTGGTGAGGCGCCTGCGGATAGCACGGGTCTTTTTGGGGCGGAGGTCGAGGGGGAGATACTTCTTCTTCTTGTACGCCTCGCGCAGCGCCGCCTTCTGCTTCTGCGAGATCACGGTGAGCACGCGCGCTATGGAGGTGCGCACCACCTTGCTGCAAGAGAAATCCACGGCGGTTTCAGATCGAGAGAAAGGACAGATCGAGCCCAAGCAACAGAAGGGGGAGATGGGTTCGGGCACGGGAATTACATCTTGGAGAGCTTGTTGGGGGCGCCGCCGGTGACCTTGGCGACGCGGAGGAGGGAGAGCTCGGACTTGAGCTCCTTGAGCTGCGCCTGCAGCTCCGCCTTGTTCTTCCCCCGCAGCTCGTGCACCTTGATCCGGGCTGCCAGCGTCACAAGAGCACGTCAGATTCGGTAGAATTCACGAGCAGTAGTGCAACGAGAGGACGGCGTAGGAGAAATTTTCTAGAAGCTTACCCATGGCGAACGGCGAGCTGGGACGGCGGCTGCGGCGGCGGGTGAGGAGGCTAAAATGGAGGGCTCAGAAGAGAGAGAGGCGGCTGCGTGCGGCTTATATACGTGCTAAAACCTCGTGTGAGAGGAAACCCTAGCTATGCTGTCGGCTTCTGGGCCGCAATAATTGGGCCGTGGCTGATACCATGCCTTTCTAGTTTTGGGTACCGGGTCCAAGCGCAGCTGATTAATTTCCCTAAAAAAAAACGCAGCTGATTAAAAATATCAAAGAATCTTCTTGAAAAATTAGCATCTCAAATAATAAATAAAATTTACAAGCCCTGTGCTGATATGATTTCCAAATTACTTCATCTGTCCAGTCCCTGAATCGTGAAGACGAAGATCCATAATGTAATGATGAAGAAAAGTTAAGAGACGTGACCAAAAAAATTATTAAAGAGTAGTTGAAAAGAACTACTGGAACAAGGCATATTATAATTCCAGGTCCAGTTTTTCTACTTCCTGAAGTGCAAATAATATTACATAGTACAAACACCAGGTATTAACTATTTTTGCCATCAAAATCGGTACATCAGCAAGATTTCCACTTGCATGGTCATTCCACGGTACAGGAACATCTTCGATACAAAATTTCAATGTTTCTAACACCTATGGTTTCAGGCACAAACCGACACCGAGGTTTCATACAAAATCATTGCATATCAGTGTTTTCTTCTCCAAAATGCGAGAGCTACGGTTCCTCCTTGTCGAGTTTTCCGAGTGCTCGCTGGGCAAACAACTTCTCTTCTCGAGCTCGTTTCTTCGCCAAGGCTTCCTCATCCAATACTTGTATAGGAGACCATTCTGGTAGAGTAAACCAGTCTTTACTTCCAGAGAACTGTTCTTTCAAGGCATGCCATTCAGGAGCTAGCTTCAGCGCAGCATAGTCCAATGCAGTACCAGCAGCTGCGAAGGTTACTGCATATTTCACTGCTCCAAAGTGTCCTCCTGTGGTTCATAGACAATCAAAAGCATGGAATAAAAAAACATCCTTTTTCAGTAGTTCATGTCAGCAAATGGCCAGGGGTCAGACTGAGGAAAAAACATGAGATACCAATAGGCCATTTGAATCCTGTATCAATAAAACAGACAAAAAACAGAGTTCCCCTTTTCTCTGGTGGAATTTAAAGAACCTAACACTCAATAACACAGGTACATCTAAAGTTTTCAGCACTATTATGGATACAGCTCCGATCATCTGACAGACAATAGACTAGTATCGACTAAGCAACAAAACAAAAAAGTAGATGGGTAGCATTGTTTCAACATACAGCATACAAACTACTTTTTGGCAAGTTAAGAGCACATAGCAAATGACTTATATATAATATGCAGAACGAAATTGACAAATAACAATGGCCACTTCAGCAGCATTATGTTCATTCGTTAATCAAAGATCATGGAATTCACGGGGATTAGAACCTAGAAAGTATCACTGTTTGATCGCAAAGCCCATCCTTAGGAAACCATAGCCAGATATCTCTAGAAACAAAATGGTCAATCTGAGAGGCTAAATAAGAGAAATCAAGTTCGTATCTAGACCCGTAAGCTGAAGCACTATATGTTGTATTGCTGTCAACCTACGATGTTGCAGTTTTTCAGTTGCAATGAGAAAGATTCGGTTCAAATATTTCAAATAAAATTTCCAAACTTCTAGGATTGAAGGCTCTTGCCTCTGAAGCCAAAAGAAATTAATGAAGCACCAGGAGCTAGGCGTCTAAACATATAATAAGCAATTTTTGTTGAAAGAGTTGAGGATGCTCAAATCTCGTAATTATGCCACACCAGTACACATTGTACGAGTATTCAGCTAGAATGAAGAGTGGATCTAAAGCTATATGAGTGCACTTAGGCTATACGGTGGGAACAGTCATGGGATTTAAATGCTATTAAGCTCCACAAGAATGAACAAATAAACCTGACCATATCAAACTTTTAATTGGATTTAAGTCGAGCCATTATTTAATCTGCTCAATTGCAATAATGCTCCAAATATCTAGGTAATAGGCTCTAAAATCAGTTCTACTATCCTAACTAAACTAGTCTAGATTTGAGAACCAAAATTCGAAAAAATATTTGACATATCTGGAAATACATTAAATGATCTGATAACACTGCAAAACTTGGCCTGGCAAAGTTTAAAGAATGAAGCATGGTGTTCCATATAGTGACCAACCTTGTATTCGGCCCAAAACAGCTCCAGTTGCTAGTCCACCAACAACAGAATTCATAGGGTCATCAGGTGTTGAGGCTCGAGCATCTCTTGCAAGTTCGCGTGCTCCTTGATGGCCATAAAGAAAAAAATGATGGGTTTTACTGAAACATGTCACATCTAATATACACACATGGTTGAAAATACAACCGTACGATTCTCTATACCTCCATCACTTTCACGTAAGCTAACAAACATTTCAAAAATTATAATTTGAAGGTGACAACAATGAAATTTTGCAATAGGCATGGGCATGGATCACTAGTTACTCTATAGGTCTAGCCTTTAGAACCATGTTGAAGTTTTTTTTTTCTTTCTTGAAATGTGAACCTAGAACGCAAACATAACCTTCAATTCTTTGATCGCCAAACATGCATAGTTTCATTTCTTAAATCCAGTGTGCTCACTAATGATATTAATACATGAGAAAGTTGCTTCACTGCTTGTGCAACTAGATATGAAAACCAATGCCCTCGGTCAATTTCAAAGTGTTATGACAATTTCCATTCTAAACCATGATACGATACGGCATTTTAAGGCAAAGTGAGTACTATTTCATAGAACATAAAAAACTATAGATACTTCCTGTTAACAAGTCATCAGCAAGTTCCACGTTCTGAAATTTTGGGAAAACGAAAACATTTGTCTTGACTTCTATCCCTCCGGTTATTTTCTAGACATAGGTTAGTGCAAAATAAAAGTGGGAATAAGCAACACTAACAAAATATAATTTAAAGGTTTAACAATCAAGTTCTGCTAAAGTGTGAAATAGCATCCAGCTGCCAGCAGGCTATAAATGTCTTCTCACAGTCACAAGAATTCAGTCTAACCACAGCTGCCACAACATCTATAACGAAAAAGGTGAATTACAGAAGTACTTTTCTGGCTCTCTCTTACCACACCACAAAGCATCAGGCTAATAAAACAACTATACGCATCTGTAATTAAAGTGCTATAAGCCCAATTAAAACAAATTTATCTTTCAGTTGGTTTTGGTTCGGACACCAAAACCAACTGAAAGATTTTGATTCAGTTAAAATCGAAGTCGTAAATTTTGTAGCACTCGAATCCCAAGCCTCCAGTTCAGAGACCTCACCTCCGTAGCATCCGGTGGCGATGGCAAGGTTAGCAGCGTAGGTGGCGGCAGCGCGAGCAGCACCGAGGCGCGCCCGGTGCCGTGACAGCAGCCCGAACGCAGCTCCAACCACACCTGGACAGCATTCAGATCGACAAGACCCGACGGATCAGGAACGCGGCAAGGTGGCTCCAAGAAACGTAACGGAGGATGGGGATGCGGGCGATGGCTCACCAGCGGCGGCAGTTGGGATGATGATCCGCTCCCTCCAGTCTTCTGAGAACGGCGCGGTTGCTTCATGCGTCCCTGCGCCGGTGGAAGCAACCATCCTCGGAATGGCGGCGGCGGCGCCGGCAGTCCGCAGTCGTGAGCCGCAGTGAAGACTGAAGAGGTTCGTCGGTCTCTCTACGTGGGCTAGGCCGTATCTGTTCTTTTTGCTTGGGCCACGTCAATCCTCATGGGCTGGAACTGTGCTGGGTGAGGACTGAGGACTATAGGATGGCCCATGTGAACAACGTCCTTGGCAGTTTCGAGTTCAACCCCGCCGTTCCCCAATTCGCAGCATACTAGTGGTAGGCAGCGCGCCCTTGCGCGCTGTATGATTATAGGGTACCGCCAAAGTTTGCGATCATTACACAGGGTGGGAAGGGAACGTTTATATAGGGCGCTGAAAAAAGATACTATGTTGTTTTCTGGGTGGCGGTAAGATCAGCACATGCACATAAAATTAAGCCACACTGCCTGGTTTATTCATCATTAATGTAGCCTGTAGGTAGGGTGCGTCAACAAGGGAGGTGGATTATACAGCGTTGAAAGAAAAATGACTGAAGAACAACGTTCATTTTCATAGCATCGAGTTGACTCGCTGATCTTTGCGTTCTTGCACTTCTTATGAACGTCTCAAAAAACTAAATGTTCAGAGATGCGCGAGTCTACAAGGTTCATACGCAATAGTCTTGGTAAACAGCACGAGGTTAGAAGCTTCAAGCACCTTATATATTACATTACATGTTGACTCGGACACACCACAGGCCACAGCTTTGATGCATCATATTTACAAGGGAGAGAAGCAGGATGTTCCATAGGCGACCATATTCACAACAAAATATTGGCAGGCAAGATCGTGGACAGCAAAAGCATCTTCAGATTCACTTGTCAGCCTGTCAAGCAACACAGATAGTAGTAAGGGAGAAGAACAGTATAAATGGATAGTATTATCGTGCATGGCATGGAGGCAAAGATACCTCTGGATCAGTTCTTCCTGCCCTTTTTCGCGGCCGGCTGCTTGCCTGCTTCTTCGAACTGCCAACCTGAGACTTGGATGCATCCCTTGGCAGATCAGCGCTGCCAAATTCAACAGAAGTTTTTCCACATGAACAGATCGAAATGGGGAGAAAGGAAGTATAATTGACGGGAAGTAGAAGGTACTAACGAAGAGTCATCTTCGATGTCATTATCGTCTAACTGTGACCACATTTGTAGTAGTTCCTTGCTGCAAAGACACGGAACATTGATGAGGATTATATAGGATCAGGAAAACATATGCCGTAATCAGGGAGCAACGAAGTTTAACAAAAACCTTATCATCAGAAGATGCAGTGAAAAGTCTCTTGCGAACACTCTTGTTTTCCAAAGCATCTTTATCTTTCTCACTGAAAGGAATGAAGGAGGGTAATACAAAACATAAATATAACTGCAAAAGAACCCTGTAATGAATTTACGTTGGAAGAAACTAACAAAGATTTGTCAGCAGGCTGTGTGGAAGCAGGAGTAGCCGACGGTGGAGGTGTACCGTGTCCATGTGTAAGGAAACACAGAGAAATATATATATTTTAGCTTGTATGAACATTTTTTATCATCATTATAATATATAATCTGTAGGGGCTTGCCCCTCCAGTTCTATCAAAAAAAAAAAACACACAGAGAAATATAAGCAAAGGATAAAAAAAAGGGCTTATTAATTAAAGCACAGGGAAAAATATGGCATAATCTTACCAGAACATGATGCTCCTCAGGAATATCAGACTGGATTATTTTATCATGGTCTGCATTTATATCACTGGTTGATTCATTCTTCTGAGGTATAGGTTTCACAGTCTGTTGAGATCCTGTTTCAGCTGTTGCTTGGACACGCGGGATAACAGGATTGCGTCCAAACGCATGGTCAATTCTCTTGACATCATAAGAAAATGGCTTGCCCAGGTATGCTCTGTCCGTGACACCAACATTTAACTGATATTTCTGACCAACTTGAGAAGCTATTTCATTAGGAATAGCTCCATCCGTGCGATTTGGACCCATTAACATCTTGACATCTTTTCCAATCAGACGGCTGCCAACATCAGCAAAGGAAATGATTTCTGCTTCGGCAGTGCCATTGGTCACAAAGTAGCATGCTTTGTATCTGCACAACAACAAATAGTCATGAATCATCGCGTGCTATACTCTGAACCAAAAGATCAGGTAGGTGAATATGTGGGAGAAAACATTACTTGAACTTGTAGCCCGTGCAATTGTCGTGGGGACATTTGTATCCACCGGCATATGGAAGTGAAGTCCTGCTGCAGCGATTGCAAGAAGGGAACCACCAATTCTGTTTGTCATTGTATCTTGCAATAGTGACAGTCAGTCTGAATCCTTCATCCTATACTCCCACCCATCACGACAATAACATAACAAGATCAGCATAATTCAAGAAACTGACGTCGAAATGGAAGTTTTTTTTTGTTGGCCGGGAAGATGCAAGGAAGCATATATGTAGGAGACAACAAAGGAGAAGCACCATACCAGAATTTCGTAGGGAATAAGCTTCCTTAATTCTGCAACTGTAATCCTGTGGGTTCTGTCTTAGGTTCTTGATTTTGAGGAGCAACACCTTGAACAGGAACACGTTCAATAGGATAGAAGTTGTTTTCGTAGCTGCAGAAGACATGGCAAAAAGAAAGAAAAAAGTAAAGAACAGGACGGCAAAGCCAAGGAAACCAAAGGATAAACAAATATATGCAAGGAAAAGGCAAACCTTTTAAAGGAACTGGCAACTTCGGGAACCTTAGGATTGATGTACAACCTACAGCCAGGGTTGCCACTCATAGAAAGCTCACCTGCGTTTATAAGCACATAAATAGTAACAGGCTATCATGTAAAAAAACGAAAAGACTCCAAAATCAGACACAAGGCACGGTGTCTGGCACTTGAAGAAAATCCACTCCCCAACCGGGGTAGAAGTTACATCATGAGCAGCCATACATGCTACTACTTTGCTAATTCTACTGAAATGGTACATTCAGTGAAATTCTGCCTCATAGTCTCTGATCATACAAACATAGAACAACAGAATCCAGGTGCAATCATCTTGACAGAAAACCAAAAACCGGTAAATGGAAGATGACACCACAGAAGTACCATCACTATTATCATCTTACTGGCAAAGCCAACCGATCAAAAGCACATGACAGGAAAGCAGCGCAAACCAATATTAAAGGCAACAAAACTGGTCATCTGATCCGACAACAGAAGCTAACAAAGCAAAATCTAACCCCACTTGGACAAATCACATACATGGACCAAAGGGTATGCATGGATGAGCTAACGATAGGAACTGATGGAAGCAAAAGTTAAACAACAAGCAGACAGTACCTAACCAAAGAAGATCAAGGAAGCATACAGGAAAACTCCTTACATCTTAACAAGATGAACTGGAAGACGCCTCCAATCGAAGGCAAACAAGCAGCACGACGACCTGCACCAAACAACAACTTATTAGAATAGGTCAGGACGTGCATATCAGCGAGAAGGAGTGCAAGAACGCAAAGATCTGCGAGTCACCTCATCCATGATTATAGTAACATCTAATTCTAGGCTGCATGGTACTTGGAGGTTCTATTATTTTGATTTTATTCTACATTGATAGCCATCTAAAACCTAAACAGTTAAATTTAATGGAAAATAAATAACTATTTCACATCTCCATTAGTAAAGTTTCTTCATTTAGCAACATCTTTTAGGCATCCTATTAAAGAATTGAAGGGTCTTTTTACCCTAAAGAAATCTCTGATGTGCTTGATGCAATGTTCGTACTGAAACAGAGCCACAGGTTACCACTGAACATGAACATAGATAAAATATCAAATGTACTGAACATTAAGTCTAATGCGGCCTCAGCATACTTTCAGTGATAGCACATAACAAATCGTGTTTTGAACATTATGTAAAAAACATGGAACCAAAACAAGCTTAATACACAAGCCTCTATCACCTTCTCCTGTGCATGTGTAACAACTGACATTCTTCACAAACCTGAAATAAAAATGTACCATTATCCTTATGTGATGTTGTACAGCTCAACCAGCAGGGCATATGGTATATGGTATACATCAAAATACTCTAAATGAAAGTCAGGGTTCTTCTTTATGCAAAACCAATGGAAAGAGCACATACAAAGACTGCTAAATCACACAACTTATATGATAAAGTTTAACACATCATGAATGACCAGTCCGCATCACATTATTTTGTTCTCTCCTATTGTATCATGTAGCAAGAAAAATATATACTAAAGTAAAGACATTAATAAGATGCATCAGAAAATCATTTCCATTATAACATGAAAGCACACCTAACACCACCACCATAGAGAATAAACCCTAATTGACTACAATCAGCTGAGATGAAACAATCATATAGAGGGGAAAAAAGAAAACATCAATGTCAGCATCTCTTTCTTCTGTTCTCTACATATCAAGAAAAATAAATAATAAGTTTGACACACATTACACTGCTAATATAGACATTGTAAGATATCAATAATCTCTTTCCTTTACATAGATGCAACGGTGGACAGCCCAAAGCTAATGGAAAGTAATAACCACAATAAATTTAACATATCTTTCTTCTGTATTATTTCAGTAGACAGGACTGGGAAAAAAAAAACACGGCTGAATTGGATGCTTAATGAAACATTTTATAAATATCAGGGATCGAGATCTATATAAAGGAAGTAACGATTCATTTAGCTTTGGAAGCCTACAAGTAACTATTAGTCAAAGGTTACACTGAGAATTGATTATCGTAAATTTATCACAAGTTTTAATGGTAGACTACATCATAACAAATTGGTACGATACAAAAAACAATTGTAACTGAAAAACATGTGTCAGCTGCAGCTGGCAATAGCTGATGTGATAAGTTGAAATGCGAAGATATACATTGGTATTTGTGAAAGAGGTGAACAATACGTTAACTGTAGATGTGAATCACCATGCAGCAATGGACGTCGCAGATGTACAAATAATAAAGCGCCCTTTGTAGCAGCTTTAGTAAAAATCAAAGGAACTGAATAGAAACTATGTAGCCTGCTACTAATAACAGTTTCTGTGTTTTGACTGGAATTAGTGGACTCCTATCAACTGGTAAAGGATTATGCATCCTAAGGAGAAACTACCACTAAACCAGGAAAAATAACCATGAACAAAGACACATCTTCTGAGGATAGAAATGCAGCTAGCTAGGTGCGGGTAAAGGTCTTGTGACAAGGCACATACTAAATCCATTACCTCATCATTACTTGTAACCAGGCAAAGGTGGGCATTGGGCAAGAATCTATGTTGAGATATCAGTAAGCCTCCAAAAACATGCTTAGCCAAACCATTGACAGTAGCCCAGGGAAACCACATCACTTTACAGCAGCTAGATCTTATATCTGTCGTTAAGTTTAGCTGGAACTCACACTCTTCAAAAATACAAAATATAAGGATTATAGGTCATCCATGCTCCAAACCAAATAAGAAATAAACACGCTGTGGTATGGATCAATATATTTCGATATAGATAGAAATGACCATACTATGCATTCAGGCTGATCCTACTTGCGAATTTAATCTGCAAGAACTTGATATATAAATAACATGTTGGATCACCGTACACCTCAGGCTGAAGAGACACTACAGCATGATGAAATGTTTTTGTCTTTGCTAAAATATTTATCTGGTAAAATAATTACTAAGAAATACAGAAAGGTAAGACTCTCATCCCAGATGATTACGTAAGAGTCAATTAGTGCATGCACATAGTGCATGCTTACATTTATGTCCAAAACAAAAACACCAGTTCAGTAGTCCAGGCAGACCATGTTTCATACTTTTCAAAGTATAATGCCAATTGAAATTGTGTCGTATATAATTGGTGCAATTGATAGGTTTGAAAACGGAAATACAAAAGGGATAATAAGACTCACGTTTGTTTAGATAACATATCACCTTTCAATGACAGACAGACAAAGAGAAACAAACCTACAACTGTGTGTATAGATATATAAATCAACTTTCTGTAACAATGGGGAAGTGCCTTTTGAGGGTGCATGGTCAGATCAAGTAACTTCAGATGAGATATCAGATTATGACAAACCTTTGATCTGCACTAACTTTATAATTAATAGGAAGCAAGAGTATGTGAACCAAATCGATATTATGTCGCTACTTTTTCAGGAAAAACGTTACTTACAAATGAAAAGAAGCAGGCAGATTGACGAGCATGTAAAATGATTAAGCCAGTCCACATTGTTTTGTAAAAGTTAGGGAGGTAAAAAAAGCTGTGAAATCCAGTTACTTCTAAATCACAATTACACTATCACACAATCCTTTGTAAGAACCAGATCTCAATACAATTAACGATGGTAATGCAAAATGGCCAAGTGAAATTATTACTTTTCAAAGAACAGATGAAAAGCAAAGCTGTGTTTTCAGACATATGAATAAACACCCTTGACGAAACCGGCATTAAGCAAAAAGGAAAAACTAATTGACTGTAAGAACTATTGCTCCAAATGGGACTTGATATATTTTTCAGGAACTGCACAAGAATGTTGACAAGAATAATAAAAAAAAATACCACTTTCATGTATGCTTGGACATAAATAAGCAAATATTTCAGGAAAAGTAAAACCTCTCGAAGAGATAGCCCATAAGCAAAATATAGGTCATTTTTTCCTTCGTAGAGTTTCTTGTCCAGGTGACCCAATATCAATCTGCAAGACAATCAGATGGCAAGAAAGAACTAATTAGGTCACTGTATACTAACCAGATTGATGGCAAGTGGCAGGATAAACAAAACTCTTATGAGATAATGTTTCGATTGAACCGGGGACAACCAAGGCTGATGGTTGTGAAATCAAACACTCTTATGCATTTCTTTCAGTGGTATAAAACTCTACACGTATCAATTATCATAGTATATTTTTTCAGTCATCTTTTCATTTGGAAGAGGTTCTATCTTCATGCAGGATAAATAAAGCACCAATATTGCGTCCTCCACACAAATAAAAGCATGCAATCAATCCCATTATTAATGTAAAGAAGTGGTAGACATACAAAGCAGAAGGTTGTACAAGGACCACAAAATTAAATTGCAAAGTCATCTCTAACTCACACCCTATTGCTTGGAGTATCTCTTTTGCAGTTCTCCTCAGAACACATAATATGGACAAAGGGGAACACTATGAGGAACAAAACAATGCGAAGGAAATAATGGAAAAATATGTATCTGGAAGAGGTTACATGCTATTTAAGTATACCCTGATCATTGTTTTTACTCCGGTTATTTCAGCCAACTGTTCATAGTACAATTAGACTGCATGAACTAATATCACCTTTTGTCTGTTAAAGGAAAGGAAATATACATGTAAACTACTGATCTCAAACATCATTAAGTTGAACCGTATTACCGTAGTATATATAGCTCAAAAACATTACATGATCAACTTTCAGGGCAGCAGCTGATATCGTCAACTCTGAAAGTTGAACTGAGCTACTTTAACGTTACCTTCTCAAGATGAAGGATTGACTCTAATATAATTGTTCAGGTGGAGGATCCATGCGAACTCTTTCAAACTTTCTACAATATCAAGTGCAGCTGTCCTGTACGGCCACTCTGCTCAAGCCTCGTGAGACCAACCCATGTCGCAAGGCCTTCGTCATCAGCACCTAAATCGAAATAAAACAAATCTTAAAATCACATCACTAAATCTAGTGACGAAAACACAGACAACAGATCTAAGGCAACATAATCGCACCAAATCTTTAAAAGCACAACACGCTATTGCGAGCCAAAACCCTAGCTAATATACACAAAAATCCTAACAGAAGAAGAGGAGGAAAGAAGCAAGGCACACCAAAAAACTCATCAAAGAGGCAAAAATCAGGACGTGAATCCTCGCGGCTGCTCCTGCTGTGCTGTGTGCTGAGGGGAGGGGAGGGGAGGGGGAGGGAGGGCGAGCGGCGGCGCGGAGAGGGGAGGGGAGGGGGGGCAGCGGCGCCGGCCGGAGGAGGCGGCGCGGGGAGGGAAGGGGAGGGCGAGCGGCGCCGCGGGGAGGGGAGAGGAGGGCAGGCGGCGGCGGGAGGCGGCGCATAGGCGGCGCAGGGAGGGGAGGGGAGGGCGACGCGGGTGGTGGTGCCCGGAGGCAGCCGTGCGGCGCTTTTTTTTTTTTTTCCCTTTCTGCCGATGGAGGCAGAGGGATAAGGAAGAAGAGGATATTTTGACCTGCTCTTTCACCCAGGCCAGAGTTAAATTTCACACCTGGAGCCGGTGATACCCGACGCATGCACTCACTGTGGATTAAGATCCTACGGTAAAAAAATTGTTGACTGTCGTGGCGCATGTGTCTGAGCTGGGCGGGGCCGCGAACTAAAGAGGTAAATGCACAAGCGGTTCCTTTGCCCCGTACTCTACCGTGCGGTCACTGACAAGCAGGCAACGCACGGCCACTGGCCAGTAAGTGACCTCACAGCAAAAGAATTCTCCGCCCAAATCCTTCCCTCAGTCGTCCCCAAGGTTTACAAAACCGCGGTAAACCGGACCGGTTTTTGCAAAAAAAAAACTGGACCGGTCCGGTTTACCCGGTAGTCCGGTTTTCGAATTCAAAATTCAATTAAAAATTGAAAAAAATTGAAACAAAAATATTTGAAAAAATAGATGAAATTTGTAGCACAATGGTGAAACAAGAACGCGAAGATTCGATCGTTTGATGGGTCAAAAAGATCAAGCAAGATTTCTGGGTTGAAAAAGAAAGGGAAAAAAAAAGAAAAAACCTTTTTTTTAACCAGCAAACTTCTTTGATTTTTCTGACCAAGCAAATGATCGAATTTTCGTGTTGTTGTTGCACCATTGCGCTGCAAATTGCATCTAGTTTTTTTTACATATTTTGTGTTTCATTTTTTTCAAATGTTCAATTTTATGATTTTTAAAATAAAAAACCGGCAAACTGAGCAAAAAGCGGACCGGGTTTCCTTTTTTGCTCCGGTTTTCTGGAAATTACGTCCGGTTTACCACCAAACTGGTCCGGTTTACCGGTCGGTTTGCAAATTCTATATTCAAATTTTAGGTTCTGAATATCGGTCGGTTTTCGCAAAAACCGGAAAAACCAGTCTCAAAACCGGAAAAACCGGTGGCCTCCGGTTTGAGCGGCCAGAACGGGATTGTAATCCCTGGTCGTCCCGTTGTCGTCCTCATCGCCGGCATCCTCTCCGGGCTCTTGAATTCGGGGAGTTTTCTTCTATCAGCTGTTGGTAAGAAATCATGGATGGATCTTTTTGTTTATTGTTCTACGTAATAATAAGTGACACGAAGTTTATAAATGTTTTGAACCCTCAAGCTTGAATCTTTCTTTAAGCTCTCAATCGTATGTTTTACTATCTTGTTTAGTAAGGCTATCTCCAACGGCCATATTTAGTGATCTATGCTCAAACTGGGTTGTAAAGTGGGAAAAAAAAAACTCCAACCAGTTACCCAAACTGAGACCCCATTTTGGAACACGTTCGTGACCTAGATATATGCACCCCGACCTCCTCCTCCTCCCCGCGGAGCGGGGCGGCCTATGCGGCGGCGGCGGGGACGCGGGGGGCGGCGACAGGGCGGAGCGATCGGGCCAGCCTGCGCGACGGCGGTCTACGCGAGGCAGTGGCGCAGCGCGGCACGACGCCGGCGGTGTGGCGCGAAAGGATGGCTTAGCGGGGCGGTGCCATGGCGAGGGGACTTCTCTTAGAGATACTTGTTTTTAGGTTTTGTATCTTAAAGCTCACTAACACCTATTTCATCTTTCGGATCTTCAATTTGGATCACTCCCGTTGGAGATAGCCGAACCACAGATAGCCGATCCATCCAATTGAAGTCCTTGTCCGAGTCGTAGGGTGACTTATATTTTTTTTTCCTTGTTATATAAATTGCGCACTAACCTGCAGTAGATTTGTATACAATGGCAGATCCTGGTGCAAGTAGCCGCTGGTCGGACCTTCCCAGCGATCTCCTAGGCCACATCCTGCAACTTCTTCAGCTCCCGGAAGCCCTATCCGTGTCGGCTGTCTGCACGTCATGGTCGTCTGCCAACACGGCTGCTGGCGTCCCCCGTTCATGCACGCCATGGCTAATGTCCTGGTCTCGTTACCCTGTGGAGGATTCGCAAGGAAGGCTGTGCCTCACCGAATTCCGCAGCCTCTTTGATGCTTGCAAGGCTTACGACGTTTTTTTGTCCCGAGGTAGCTCGCTGGCCTGGTGTGGATCATCCCATGGCTGGCTTGTTGCAGTTGATGAGCTCTCCAATCTCTTGCTGTGCAACCCCTTCACGTTTGCAACAATCCCTCTCGCCCCAATCACTGATTTTGATTGTGTTGAGGCGGTTCATGATAGTGAAGGAAGCATTATGGGGTATCTATCTGGAAAGAACAAGAACCAGAACCTTATTGGATCGAAATGCATTGGCACATGGTTCTACCAGAAGGCGGTGTTGTCATGTGCTCCGTCAAAAGGAGGTGACTACACCACCATGCTCATCCACTTTGATTTGAATCAAGTTTCTTTTGCAGTGGCAGAAGGCCGCTGGCGATTGGCTTCAACTATACCTCAAGAGCGCGAAGATCGGTATGCAGATTGTGTCTACCACAGAGGCCGATTCTATGCGGTGACAATCCGTGGGATTCTCGAGATGTGGGATCTTGATGATGGATCATGTGAACCAACAAAATCAGTGTTTTTTTCCAGCGGTGATGGGAAATACAGGAATGTTTCCTTAGATTCTTAGTGTCAACACCATGGGGAGACCTCTTGCAGTTAAGGTTTCTTCGGCTTTCTCATGGTACCAAAAGAATTAAGGTACAAGTACGCTTGGTTGATGTTAAAAATAACAGGCTGGTTAAATTGAGATCAGCATCTGTTTTTCAGAAGTATGCAGTGTTTGTCGGACAAAATCATTCGGCGTGTTTGCCCACTAAGAATTTCCCAGAGCTAAAGCCTAACTGCGTGTACTTCACCAGGTATTGGCTCGTGAATCGTGAAAATTGGGGCTTCAGGTCTGAAGGCGTGGGAGGGGTAGGGATTTACAACCTGCAAAGTCAGGTCTTGGAGGAAGCTTTTCCCTCCTATGATCATGAATATTCAGACTTCCTTCTGCCTTCTGAAGTTTGGATTACTCCGAATCTTTGAATAAAAGATGGTATGGCATATTGGAAACCTTTTGCTGGATAGATCGTTGCGATTATATTTCTTGTCTTTGGACATATATTGCAGAATCCCTGCCTGTAAATGTAACTCAGTAATGAATACTCCATCTTTTTTTTTCTTTTTCCATTTCCCACCAGTTTGTGGAAAGGACCGAAATTCCACAGCTGCTGTCATCAAGTACCTTCTCTGATTTGGGCAAGAACCACATGCATCGCCCGTTTTATAAATTCCTTCTGCAGTGGGGATTCTGAAATCGAAATATACCCGCCTGCTACTATTATGTTTATGCGCTTGAGCTCTGTGATTAAGTGTGAGAGTAATTTGTGGGATTTTTAAATTGCGACAAATTGGCAGCTGGGATTCTCACACAGATGAATTGCGCCTTTGTCATGAAAAATTGCTCCCTTATTCATAACTTTATGAAAATGGTGGAAACAGAATGTGAAAACAAGTATTGCAGATTTGTAACAGGTTCAAAAACTAAATTGTCACAGTTAAACATGAAAAGGAAATCCACTTGGACATCCTGTATTTCCATTCAAACTTCTGGTTACTTTCCACAGCGAAGTGTTTGCACAACAAATGACGTCTTGCATAGTCTGCAACAAGTTCAGACGAGTGCAGAGACAAATCAAAAGCCGCGAATACCATCTGATGTTTAGGCACAGTATCCACGATGCGCGGAACTGATTCCATTATTGTTGCCTACTAGATCGATAGCGGTGTGGAATGACATAGGGAAAATAATTTTAATGTTCGAAATTGAAATGAGCACCATGCATGCATAAAGATTACTTGGTTGGGTCAAGACTCCTCAATCAGATGGCATTCTGAAGAGTGACAGGTACCTAGATGCAGAAATCCTGCTTTCACCCGTGAACGTGAATTTGATGTCATTGTTGCCATACTCCATGCCATCCACTTGCAACAGGCTCTCCTGATAGAGCACAAGCCGCATCTGTTGTTGCACACCGTACTCATTCCTCCTTGCCACGATGCGCAGCTCCCCCATGTCAGGTTCATACGTGTATGCCGGCCCTGTGCACAGCGCCAGTGGGCGCCAGCAAGATCTTGGTGCTCTCTCTCGCCGGAGGATTTGTTACCCGATCGACACGACCACGTCCTCGTCGATCGACGTGCCTGTTCCTGCTGCGCGGCGCCCGGAAGCGCCACTGACCACGTTGCACTGCAGCCTCGTTGATGCCCCAGCGCTAGCCCGCCGAGGCGCTCGAGCAACGCGACCTTGTGCTTCCCGGCTAGGGATGGCAACGGGTGAAAACCCATTGGGTTTAGCCTCCTCAGACCCACACCCCGCGAAGAGAAAAAACATCTGCTGGATAACCCAATAAAAGTCACGGGTGGAGATTTTAACCCAAACCCAACCCATCGGGTGAAATCCACCCATCGGGTACCCATTACCCGCCAAGCATTTCAATGTTACTTGAGCGTAACGTAAGTAAAAATTCATATATATTGTCTAGAAAATGACATAATTGAACAAATACAAGAGAAATAACAGAAAAACATGTTTTGTAGTTCAAACCCAAATCATCAAGTTGACAAAGTCATGAGTCACTTGAGCACATAAGCAAGTATTCAACACAAGGCACAATATGACAATATAAATAAATTGAATAATGAGTGATGACGGGTGGTCACGGGTGGCGGGTTCGGGTTTTATTAAACCGTCTCCGAACCCGGCTCACCCATTGGGTCAAGCTTTATCCCCATTAGTTAATCCGTGGGTATAATATTCCACCCAAACCCTCCCCCTAATAGGAGAAAAACCCGTCGGGTCGCGGGTAACGGGCACCCATTGCCATCCCTATTCCCGGCGCTCAGAGGCGGACCCACCAATATGGCATGGTATGGCGGCCGCCATACCTACCGCTGGCGCCGAGAACCCCTTACCCCTCCTTCCCCCGCCGGGAAACTCAACTTCACGCCATGGATTTTGAGCATGAAAGCTCTCTGTTGGCTGGCAGACAACAGCTAGAAGAAGAAGAAACGAATAGACTTGTGAAGGGGTATGGGCCTGAGATGGGCTTTATGTTTTGGCAGGCCATTTTAGTTATAGCCCACATAAAAGCATCGGTTTATCTGAAGGTGAGAAGTGCAAAGGGGAATAGCATAGCACGGTTCAAAAATGCAAGAGAAACTGGCTCTGTGGCGGATACAGCCAGCATGAAACAAGTAATTGATGCATAAAATCCAGAACTTATTAAGGTTTTGTGCTAATGTTCATGTTGTTTCTGATCGTGAACTTCAGATACCAATCGAGCAATTTTTTTTCTGGACATTAGAGGTGACCAGTACAGGACTTATTTGCTGAAGGGTACGACCAAACCTTTTGGTCATAATTTTTCTCGCACCCATTACTAACTTGTTTATATATTAAATTGGAAGAGCTTAATCATTTCCCTTTAATATATGTTGATTTTATGGTTGATGTATTATTGTTGAAAAACAAAAAAAGGGTACATCTTGCTTCGTCTTTGTGCTTTTCATTGTTCAGCATGGTTCATCTTTTCGTTGGATCAAATTTTTGTCGCGACTTCGCCATACCATAATTTTTTTGCTGGGTCCGCCACTGCCGGCGCTCACGTCATAGCCGATCCAGGCCGGTGCTGAGGATGGACGGTTTGCACAGTAATAAGTCCCACCCCTCACACGTACGGCCTGCCGACGAGGACGAGTCCGTGGCAAGCCTTTCCGGCCGGTGACGCTCTGGAGGCGGTTCTCCACCATCCATCCATCCGAGGCTGGCGATCTCCTTGACGGAGAGGCCGGCGATGGCGTCGTGCATGAGTAGCGTGGTCTCGCGCGGTTCTCGTGCTGCGCCTTGTGCAGCTGCTCCCTGAGCTTGTCGATGCGCTGCCTCAGCAGGAAGCTCTCCATGTCCATCATCTTGACTTGTTGCACTGGTCCACCAAGGTGGAGTTTTTTTTTCTTATTTTAACCTTTTTTTAAAACTATTTTTAGATCTAGACCATCCAAAAAACTATTTCCAAATTTGACCCTCGCTATCCGCGCCACCGAAACTGGCGCGGTCGTAAGATGGAGGTCCAGTGGTAAAGCCACTTGTTTGTAGCTTTGAGGTTGTGGGTTCAAATCATGAAACATGCATCCTTTTGTTATTATTTTTTCTGTGCAAATTATACAATATAAATAATTTACTTTCGTCTATGGTCACCAAAAGAGCATTGCTTCTTTATTTTTATTTTTGCATCACATGAAATCCCTTCTAGTTCGCTTCAAAAGCCATGAATCACTGTAAAGGGACGGAGATGTAAATAAACTATAGGGTGATGAAACTTTTATTTTCAAATTGATTGTATAACCATAGGGTGAACCATATCATATCAAAAAAAAAAGGGTGAACCATACTTAATACAAATAGACTAAGTTTCTTCTCTTCCACAGGCTGCGCCCCTGCTCGGGTGGTAGGTACGTTTCAAATAGACTAAGCATTTTTTTTGTTTTTATCATTGTTTACCTAAACCATAGAATATAAATATTTTGCTTTCATCTATTGTCACAACACAACTACTTTTTTAAGTATTATTATCATGTTTAGACGACAGGGTACTTAATGGAATCATGCTCATTCCGAAGTGAGTGGAACTTATGGCCAAAAAAAAAAAGTAGAACTTAGCTTGTATGGGGGTTCGAACCCGCGCCATGGTTCATGAGTTTGAACGCCTTCACCACTGGGGCATCGGCCAACAGTTGTTTAAGCAAGTAACTTAATGTATCTATATTGTTCTGGTGTCAGCGACAGAGACAATGGCGCGGCTGGCAACGAGCTTTTCCACTCATCCAGCACCAGCGCCAGAGGTCGCTACGTTTTTCAACTCATGTTCAGCGCCACTTCTCTCTGCGCGGACCCCGGGGGTTAAAACTGAAAATAGTTTCTCCGACAGTTCAGATCTGAAAATAGCTTTTAAAAATGGTCAAAATATGAAAAGAACACACCAGGGTGTGAGCTTGTCCGCGTCGCACAGCTCGCTCGCCTTCTTCATCAGGCCATTTGTTGGATCGGGATTCGGGACGGAAGATTCGAAACTGACTGCTTAATTATTTTCCTAAATTTTGGGAATTTATTTATCTGTTGTGTTTTGGATGATCTCTCGGTCAATTGTGGCACGCATGATGCTCTCTGTTAGGCTGATCATCACTAAATAAATGATGGGATCCGCCTGGATGTTTGCCGCAGAGAAATTGGACGGCATGAAACTCAGCACAAGAAAATATAAGAGGGATGTTTCATGAAATAACCAATCACTTGAATTCTGTCAGCTATAATGATTGAGTGCGGGCACAAAAAATCACTTGAATTCTGTCAGCTATATAATGATTGTTATGGAGTACTAGAGTGCGGGCACAAAAAAAAAGGCAATTAGGAGTAGTACGCACATGACGCATGCAAGGAAGAGAGAAGGAGTCGGCGGTTGCTATTGAGGAGATCGAGAAGGAAAAGTGGAACAAATAGTACACCACCCTACGTATACTGCCATCAACTGCAACCTGCACTTCATAGATTCGTTCTCTCATCATCAACTGCAACAAAGATTGTTCTGTTCAGTCAAATCAAAATGCTGCTAATTAATTCGATTCCCTATGCATGGCTTCCACATTTAAACCAGCTAGAATCTCAACATTATCATAGGTGGAACGACACACAGGAGGATGACCTTATTTTTGGTATGGGTAGAAACTAATGATGGCACTTGAAATCATGACTAGATATTCTTTGGTTTAAGCGGAGAAGCTTTTGGCTCCCTTTTGAACTTGAATTTGCCATACTTCATGCCGGCCACTTGCACAAGGCTCTCCTCGCACAGCACAAAGCGCATATGTTGCTGATCGAGGCCGTTCCTCCTGGCCACCGACCGCAGCTTTCCAGTGTCCGCTTCGTGCACATACGCCTTATGCGCACCGGTCGCCAGCAAAACCTTCTTCTGGCTATCGCCGGCGTAGGACACGACGAAGAAGACGCCCTTCCATGGGGTGTCAGGTCTATGCGGCGCTCGAGCAACCATGACTCGGAGTCGAGGTCGCGCAGCATCCAGACCTCCAAAACAGCCACGGCTTGATCGCTGCAGCGGAGGTCACGCACAAAGCAGAGGTGACCGCCGAGATCGGCCAGCGTCGGGCCGTGGCCGTCGTTGGCGAAAGCCGGCAGCGGGAGGCGCTGGAAGGACTCGCTTCCGAGCATGAAGGAGATGATGCCATTAACGACACCGCGTTGCCCCCTTCTTCCCCGCCGCTCGAAGAGCAACCAGTGGAGGCGCCCGTCGGCGAACACAGGGTCAATGTCCGCCTTGATGATCTCGACGTCGCCGACGATGGGCTTCTCCTCCTCCTCCATGCCGCGCGCGGCCCGCCAGCGCCACGGGCGGTCGCCGACGGTGACCACGCTGCACCGCAGCTTGGAGAGCGGCGCCCGGGGCTGTAGGTTGTCGAGCAGGACAACCTTGTGCTCCCTGGCAGACGCGTCGTAACCGAGGCCGACGCTGAACAAGGTCGACCGCGGGGGCTCGGGACGAGCAGGGCGCCGCCGGTGGACGGATTGCACACGTAGAAGTCCCCCTCGCCGCCGATGGACGGGTCGAACGGACTGCTGACGAGGACGGCGCCGTGGCACGCCTTGCCGGCGCCGCAGTACACCCTCGTGGCGGTGGCGGCCGTTCCTGGAAGGGCGACGAACCTCGGGGCGGCGCGGCCGAGGAGAGGAACTTGTTCCAGGCCCGCGACACGCAGCGGGACGCGGCCAGGGGTTGGGGAAGCAGCCGCAGGAAGATGTCTTCCACGACCTCGTCCGGCAGCGACGGGAAGACAGCCGTCTCCGCCGTGGCCGTCTCGTTGGTACTGCTCGGCTGCCTGGCGCTGCCACCGGCCTTCTTCTTCTTCTTCTTCTTCGTCATGGTGGCCGCGTAGCCAAGGGATGCTCTGTGGGAAGAAGTGACGAGCTAGGTGCAGATTTTATAATACTCGGCATGCTGAGGGAGTCAAACTCTACGTACAGCGGCATGCAACGAACTCACTTGATGATCTTGCATCTTTCCCGAGAATTGATGAGCATCAGTTGGCCCGTTGGTGCCAGCAAGGCTCGCTGTTAATTTGTCGTCAACATGCAAAGATCATCAAGTAAGTTAGTTACATGCATGCCAAAACATGGAACGTACCAAAGTGTTCAAAAACCTCAGAACATCCAGCCATCCTGGAAAAATTCTTCAAACGAATTTCGTGGTCTTTTGTGATAAAATATGCACGAGGCAGGCATGGCTCGCTCCTCAAGTTGGTGGATGCATGCGCCACCGATTCTTCAAGTTTCATTTTCATTCTACAGGGCGTCACGTCAAAAATTTTCATGATGTGGCAAGAGATCAATGAGAAGAGAGATGGGAGGAGTTTCATCTAGATGAAATCATGTCTACGCCAAGGTTCTCATTACCGTTTCTACCGGTAAAACCGACCCCCATCGAGATGACCGGTTTTCGGAAAACCGGTCGAAAACCGGTTCAAAATTCAAATGGCAAATTTTGAATAAAAAACGTCAAAAATTATCGGTAAACCGGTCAAAATGTCCGGAAAACCGGACCAAAATTTGGAAAACCGGTTCAAGAGGAAAAAATGAAACTTTTTTTTTGTATATTTGAAAAAATAAAACCAAAATATGTTAAAAAAAACTAGATGCAATTTGGAGCACAATGGTGCAACAACAACACAAAAATTCGATCGTTTGCTTTGTCAAAAATCTAGGAAGATTGCTGGTTTGAAAAAAGATTTAAAAAAGATTTTTTTCTTCCTTTTTCAACTCAGAAAGCTTGCTCAATTTTTTTGACTGTCCAAATGATCGAATCTACGTATTCCGTTTCCACCATTGGATTGCAAATTTGATCTAGTTTTTTTTACATAATTTTTGTTTCAAAACTTTTCAAATTTTCATTTTTTTTGAAATTTGAAATCAAAGCTGGACTACCGGGTAAACCGGACCGGACTAGTTTTTCAAAAACCGGCCCGATTTACCTCGGTTTTGTAAACCTTGGTCTACGCTGTTCCTTGTGTACTCATTATGTGACATATTTTAATCACCAAATAAATATCTTGTTGCTTACGTGGCATCCTTGGAAACAAACCTCCCACTCGAACAAGCCTTTTTGACCCATCAGAGTACGTAGCCTTAAAAACAATTTTATCGTCAAAATGTAAAATCTAATACAAATAGTAATAAAAACTAACTTTTTTGTGGGACATTGAACACACTCTAAAAAGAAAATTGAAATGCAACTTCTGTCTCTGGCGCTAGCAGACTATTAAAATTTTCAGCCCAATGCATAAAATACAGTGCAATTTAAAATTTACACAAAGATACATTGCTACATGTAAACTTGAATTTTCTAAAGATTTGACGACTGGATGGATATGGTTTCAACATGGACGTGCTCACTAAGATTTAATCTTTATACTACCAATTAATGTGAGCTCCAAAAATTTCCCCTAATTAAATCGAATTGTTGGTGTTAAATAAAAGAAATATCTCCAACAGCACCTCAAAATCTACGCCAACTTTTTCATTCCTCCTAAACCCCCACATTAATTTGTAGCTACAAACAGAGAGAAAATTGGGTCCCAATTCCCTCTATTTCCAATAAAATTAATGTTGTTGTGGCCTCAAATGCTTATGTGTCCCATCAAAAGTGTTTTTATCCACTTTTATGGGGGACTCTTGGAGGCGGAGAGAAAAATCGCCCCTAACAATATTTTGGTTGCTCCTAAAAGCAAGTTTTTGGAGGGTAATTTATGAGAATTTCTTGGAGATGCTCTAAGTTATAGCAAGATTCAAGTATAACATGATGTTTGGTTTATTTGTTGATGATCATTCCGGTTTCAACAAATCATTTTTCTGATGAAAATTTTGAAATACCCTTTACTAAAAAGATTTACCACATGCAGCGGGACGCGGGCAGCGACTTGGACGGCAGCATCAGGAAGATCTCTTCTGCGACCTCGTCAAGCAGCTTTTTTTTTTTTGAGCAAACGTCAAGCAGCTGCGGTAGGAAATTTAACACCACCATCAGTCACTACATCATTTTTTCCGGCCCATCGTGCGATGTAAAGTGGCATATTTACCCAAAAATCCTCTAACACTATTCCTCAGGATATTTAACGAGTGATAATCACTCGGTAATTATGGAATCACCGACTCTGTGTGGTTCATGATGAATTGAGTCGCTTTTGCATGTTTGGTGCACCTTGCAAGTTCTTTAATTATCTTATTTTCAATTAAATCTAAACTGCCAGCCGCCCTGCTCTAATCCAACGGCTGCGTCGCTGCCGCCACCGCGGCTCAATCCGGCAGTGCACCGCCACCTCTACCTCCCTCCCATGACTGCCGCCATGCTAACCCGGCTTCGCCGGGCTGTCACTGCGACGCCACCGTCCTGACCCCACCCACCTCCCTCCTCCGCCACCCCACCTGCATCTCGCCGCCCACATGGGCGGAGCCAGTGGGTGGACAAGGTGGGCCGCGGCGCATCCTGAGATAATTCTTGGGGAAAGGTTTTAAGCGTAGCTTTTGCTTCACAGGTTTGAACGGTTCTGGTGTCGAGAGAGCGTCGGTTCTCGTCAAGCTTGATTAAGGCAAGTGCAGTGACGAACTTCTTTGTGATGTGAATTTGACTGTTGGTTCTATGTTCTCTTTGAATATGCTTCATTCAATGTCTTTGGTTTCATATGTTTGTTGCTTCAAGATTTCTATTCTTTTGGTTGAGTATTCAAGCTTCATGTGTTTCCTTTCATACCATTCAAGTGCCGGGGGTTTGTATGAACACCGGTTGTGTTATTTGGTTCTTATATTCAAGTTCCTGTGAGTAAGTGTTGGCCCCACTTGCTCGGCTTTACCGGTAAATGCTAAGGATGTATTCAAGTGCTGTCTGTTTCAGACGGAAACTACTATTTCAAGGTTGTTTCAAGAAGATGGTTTCTATGATTCTGAATTTCCATTGTGCATCATATTGTTGTATTTGTTCTTCCGGTTCGGAATTGTACTTGCTGAGTGTTTTTACTCACTCTTGTGTTTATTTGGTTTTTAGGTACCTGATGATCGAAGCATGCATGGGATGGGAGTAGCATATTCTTTGAAAACACACACATTTGCTTTTACTTAGCATCTATATTAGTTTGCTAGAGCATTGGTTATTTGGTTATTCAGTGGTTGAGATGGTCGTATGGATGCATTGAGCGTTTCATGATGTATAATGGTGGTGATGGTCGGATATTGCTTAACTATTATAACTATGCTTATTCGTGCTGTTGTATGCCCGCGGGTATAAGGAAATACAAAGGAGACTCTGCCGGAATTGAATAATTTCTTTACTTTTTTATGCATTTTCAGTAGCATCCAGATTAGACAAAAATCTAGGGTGTTACAGTTGGTTCCCAAGTTAACTAATCCGGAAGAGTTGAAAGATTTTTGGCCTATTAGCCTTTGTAATGTTATTTACAAAGTCATCTCCAAATGTTTGGTTAATAGATTACGACCTGTTTTGGAGGATATAATTGAACCAGAGCAAAGTGCTTTTGTGGCAGGGAGAAGAATTACAGATAATGCTTTGATTGCATTTGAGTGTATCCATGCTATACAGAAGGGTGTTGGTGGTCGTGGGGATTTTGGGGCATACAAATTGGATTTATTGAAGGCGTATGATCGAGTCGACTGGGGTTTTCTCAATGAGTTATTGGTGAAGCTGGGCTTTCATAGCAAGTGGGTGTAGTGGGTGATGACATGTGTCTCTACTGTGCGCTACACTGTTCGCTTTAATGGGGCGCCGTTGTGTCCCTTTACCCCGTCGAGAGGTCTTCGTCAAGGTGATCCGTTGTCTCCCTATTTGTTCCCGTTGGTTGCTGATGGTCTCTCTGTTTTGATGAAGCATTATGAAAGGCAAGGACTTATTGAGGGATTGAGGGTCTGTCGTCGAGCTCCCAGTGTCTCTCATCTCTTATTCGCGGATGACAGTCTCCTATTCTTTCGAGCAAATGCGGCACAGGCCAATAATATTAAGAGTTTGTTGAAGGTGTTTGAGAGGAGCACGGGACAGTTGCTTAGCCTGGCCAAATGCTCATTACTGTTAAATGAAGACATGGACCCTATTATAGTGGAGCAGATCAGATCGGTGTTGGGGGTGCAGCGTGTTGACTTCGAGGCTAAATATCTAGGCCTTCCCACTCCGCATGGAAGGATTAGGCGTGGAGTGCTACAGCCTATTGAAGAGCGTTTCATGAAACGTATGGTGGGATGGAAGGAGAAGGAACTCTCATCAGCTGCAAAGGAAACACTGATAAAATCAATGGCTCAAGCTCTTCCTACTTATGTGATGAGTGTATTCAAGTTGCCCTTAACCTTATGTGATGATTTGATGAAACATATCAGAGCTTTCTGGTGGGGTTCAGAGAAAGGTAGAAGAAAAGTTCAGGTGCCATGGGAGCAAATGATACTGCCTAAAGGTTATGATGGGCTTGGATTCAAAGATATGAGGCTTTTTAATCAAGCGTTGTTAGCTCACCAAGCATGGAGACTACTCGTTTTTCCTAACAGTTTGTGTGTTTGGGTTCTAAAAGCAAAATATTTTCCTCAAGGCAATCTACTAGATACTGTGGTTGCAGGTGAGGCATCTCCTACGTGGCGTGCTATTGAGCATGGATTGGAGCTGCTCAAACAGGGTGTGATTTATCGAGTCGGTGATGGCCAGTCGATTCGTATTTGGCGAGACAACTGGATTCAGAGATCACTTGATATGAGAGTGTCAGGAAGTATTCGTACCTGTCGATTGAGGAAGGTTGCACACCTGATTGATCAAGGTTCTCATTGCTGGGATGAAACACTAGTGCGCAGGTATTTTTACCCGTGGGATGTTGAAGAAATTCTGAAACTAAATTGCCATTGAATCCAATTGCTGACGTGTTGGCATGGAGTCAAGAGAAATCTGGGTTGTTTTCTGTCAAGAGTGCCTACAGGTTGGCTCTGAAATTGCATCATGAATTGGGGGCTACTGGCAGCAGTGCGTCACCTGATGGTGAGCGTGATGTCTGGAAAAGGCTATGGAAGTTGCAAGTCCCTCCAAAGGTGAGAGCGTTTGCATGGAGAGTGGTTAATAACGGGCTTCCAACTAGAGCTAATAAGAAATACCGCCATATTGAAACTCAATCAGCTTGTGAACTCTGTGGTGCATCAGATGAAGATATCTTTCATGCATTGATCCATTGTCCTCATGCGATGGCACTGAGGCATGCCATGTCTGATGTGTGGCAGTTACCTATACAGGACGACCTACTTGATACAGGTCCTGAATGGCTCCTTGGGTTAATAATCAAGTATCCTCCTGATGTTATGGCACATTTTGTTTTGTTACTCTGGCGTATATGGAATGTGAGGAATGATGCTCTGAAAGCAGGAGAGAAGATCTCGATTGAGGGCTCGGTTATATTTCTAACGAGATATATGGATAGGTTGTCGGTCCGGCAACAGTACTATGCTCTGGAAGGGAAAGGAAAGGCTACGGTTGTTGACTTAGCGAAGTCGAGCTCAGTTCAAAAGATCAAGGAGGATAGAAGATGGGTGCCTCCGGTGAATGGCAAGTTGAAGATCAATGTAGACGGGGCTTTCAATGCGCAATCAGGAAAAGCCGGTCTGGGTGTGGTGATTAGGGATGCTGATGGTCAACCGTTGCTAATGGCTTGGAGGAAATTATTTCATTGCAGGGATGCGGAGGAGGCCGAGGCAGCGGCGTGTCTTGAAGGTGTTCGCCTTGCATCGCGCTGGCCGGGTGTGGGCATGATCCTGGAGTCGGACTCTGCATCAGTGGTTGCAAAGCTGAAGAGTGGTGGGTGTGATCGATCCTTGATTGCTAGTCTCATCAACGATATTATCAAGGAGAGCCGAAGCCCGATGGAGATTGAAACATGCAAGATTGGAAGGGAGCAGAATGTAGTTGCGCATACGCTGGCGCAACGGGCTTGTCGATTAGTTGAATCGTGTGTTTCTTTTTCTCAGGTTCTAGACTGTATTAAGGACCTGATTTTGGCCAATCGCATTGTTGCGACGGTCTGTAATGAACCCCTTTAATCCTAATAAAGCTCCCTTCCACCAAAAAAAAAAGATTTACCACATGCAGCGGGACGCGGGCAGCAACTTGGACGGCAGCATCAGGAAGATCTCTTCTGCGACCTCGTCAAGCAGCTTTTTTTTTTTTTGAGCAAACGTCAAGCAGCTGGCGGTAGGAAATTTGACACCACCATCAGTCACTACCGGCCCATCGTGCGATGTAAAGTGGCATATTTACCCAAAAATCCTCTAACACTATTCCTCAGGATATTTAACGAGTGATAATCACTCGGTAATTATGAAATCACCGACTCTGTGTGGTTCATGATGAATTGAGTCGCTTTTGCATGTTTGGTGCACCTTGCAAGTTCTTTAATTATCTTATTTTTAATTAAATCTAAACTGCCAGCCGCCCTGTGCTAATCCAACGGCTGCGCCGCTGCCGCCACCGCGGCTCAATCCGGCAGTGCCTCGCCACCTCTACCTCCCTCCCATGACCGCCGCAATGCTAACCCGGCTTCGCCGGGCTGTCAATGCGACGCCACCGTCCTAACCCCACCCACCTCCCTCCTCCGCCACCCCACCTGCATCTCGCCGCCCACATGGGCGGAGCCAGTGGGTGGACAAGGTCGGCCCATCCTGAGATCCAGCCCAGCGTGCAATTCTAGCACTGAAGCACTCAGTAGATTTTTTTCTTTTTTTCTCTTTTTAATTTTCTTTTTTGGCCCACCTAAACCAGCTCAAAGAGCATTCGGCCCACCCTACAAATTGGGTCTAGCTCCGCCAATGGCCGCCCATGCAATCCATCCTCCCCTCTTCTATGTCTGGAAGAGGAACAGCAGCATATCGAGGGGACACGAACCCTGTGCACTAAAGGATCATCCGGCCGCGCACAGATCGTCACCGGTGAGCTCCTGTCGCGATGTTGAAGACAACAACGGGTGGGCAAACGACGCGATTCTAGTCGCGTTGGCGACATGTAGCATCCGCCGTCCGCTCCGGTAGCTGCACGAGAATCTCAATGATGAGGTCGTCCGGCAGCCGCGTGGAACCGACGGTCCTTATCTTCTTGGTTTGCAGATCATGCGCAATGGCATCTTCCGACGCGTGTGTATCCTCGTGGCATGACACTTGGATCGATGGCTGGCACGAAGGATATCCAGGTCTTTTTTGAAACCTCTCCTACTGGGTACAGCTGTAGTATCTGTTCATGTGCGTACACACACCCACTCACACCTCAACGCACACCTACACACACCCACGCACACTCCCAGCCCTACAACTACACTCAGCGTCATCGAAGACTGCATCCTTCCAGAGATCGCACGAAACCACCCGGCTTCAGCGCGACGAGAAGCGTCGCATTCCCTTTGTGTCGCCACGCACGGAGAGGCATCTGCAAATTTATTATGGGGACTAGCCCCGGTGAGACACACCCGAGTTCCAGGAATCGAACTCGGGTGGGCAGCGCTCCAACCGAGCGGCTTGCCACTGGGCTACTAGCCCGTCTCAATATCCAGGTCTGGGAGGACAAGGACCTAGGTGATATTGGTGCTAACAGATATCATCGGTATGGAAAGGTAAAGGTAACGATAATGTCGGTTAGCCCGAACCCTACAACCAGGAAGTCAAAACCACAATGTCACCAAAGGAGAAGCTTCCTATCACCAGATTTACATGTTGAAGTGTGTGTTTGCGTCGGGCGAGGGGAGAGGGGGTGATGGGTTTATGTCTGAATTGTACCATCTTCCTTGTAACTTTTTATACCCTATGACTATTAAAGATAAAAAAATATATGCTCAAATATATACCGCACCTTCTTTAACATTAGAGAGGAAATTGAACCTTCGTATGCTCTCCTCTCATTTACTTGAGATGCACGACAGAGCTTCATCCCAGTCTCGTGCCTTACTGAAAATTGAAGGTGCTTTCAATCAACGTTCATAGCCCTTGGATCTAGATCAGACAACTATCTGTTAGATCAATTCGATCATCAACTTAACAGGATCAACTAGTTAGGAATTAGATCACACCTAGAAACCTTAAATTAATACTGAATTGACTTACCAGGACTTAGATTCGCCATGGATCTGCCCTGTAGTTGAGGCAGATCAAGTAGATGATGAAGAAGAACTCGATGTAGATGTAGAAGAACGGGACACCGAGCTTCCAAGCCTTCCAGCACGCTTAGGGATTGGTAGTTTTAGGGTTAGGTTAACCCTGACGGCTTATTTTGTTATTAACACACGATTAGAGAAACAAGGGTTCCCCTTGGTTATATAGTGCTGTAGACATGGGGCCGGGCTCTTAGATGGGCTGTGTTTGCCTCCCGATCAAGGCAACTAACAGGGGTTTAGGTTAGACTCGGATATGGGCCTTGTAGACCCGTTTAGATATTGATCGAGGTCAAAACTAATTCCAACATCCCCCCCCCCCCTGACCGAAGGTCAATAGTTTATTCTTTATAATATTCACTTTATTGATCACGTGCAGGTGGATACACACAAATCAATAATCTCCCTCTTAATCGAACAATCTTAATCTTACTCTTAAATTTATGTTCGCATTATATTCACACTCAATACCATAGCAAAACCTGACGAATGTGTCATTAGCAGCGTAACAGCATACTGGGACAAGATTAACCAAAGTCCACTATAGTACCTTGATAGAACACTTATTAACTGATTTGGGAGTTTATTTATTCGGCCTCATCCAGAATCATATTTCAGGTTAATCATCAAATCCATACTAATTTCGCGAAGGATAAGAGATAAAACCCTCAATTAGTCATGTTGCTAGCTATATTCTTAAAGCATTAAAATGACTTGATCCTGGGGCCCTTCTTTCATAACAATAATAATACAATTGTCAACGGGCTTGACACCATCAACTATATGTCATTACTTGAAGGAATACTGTCAAATACAGTGACATTGATCATAATCAATGTAGACTTAACAATAATACCGGAACATATCTTATATGCCTGTCTGAATTAAAACATGCCATACAAAATCAGCCTTAATAATACTAATCTTGTTTTAGAGCTTTCTGCAGAATCGCTCAGATCTGTAAGAGTGAAGGACATAAAACTAAGTTGTGCACAATTACATCCACACACTCTTACAAAATCTTGACTGAATAATACTTAAATAAATAAGCATGTTGTTTGGTGCCTCAATCTTTTGACACCTTTTCCAGTGGACCTCTCCTGGACTAAAACTAATAAAAATTTGTCAAGCATTCCGGCTTGTTATGCTAAGTCAATTACTTATAAGACTTAGCATACAGCTTCTATCTGAAGCTTTAGGAACGTCTTCCTATTTATCTTATTCTTTAACTTTATACTTATGGTAAAATTTGCTATATCATGCAAACAAAACAGGCATGGCTGTGTATGCATTCACATATTGTCACTTCAAAGCTTCTCTCAACTTTTGCTCTATAGTGACAATACCCATCTCAGTGTCATACTCCCCCAGATCTTAAGGAGAGGTTCCACTAAAATGCATCTTATGATACGAAAGAAATCATTTTCCTCTTTCTTGGAATGCATACTTATTTCTGTTAGCTTATGGAGAAAACGATTCACCTAGAGTATCAGGATAATAACTTATCCACATTATTCTTAGAAACAAATCATGGTTGCCCACGACACATACTAACTTATAGTGAGTTATGAACTTAGCATCTTATTTTCTTTTAGAATCACTATCAAAAACTTGTAGACTCATTATAGCCTACTGTTTTGACTCCATCAGATAATTGCTATGATAAGAACTTATGTTAAAGCTCACAAACTCCTTTATGACCTCTTCATTATAAGATAACTGAGGCTCTTACTTTTGTGCCCAACACTTAACTTATCATTAAACATTACATGTCTCTGTTTTGGTTAGACAACTGATGCAAAACCTCAACAGAGTTTGGAAAAGAATAAAGAAAATACTGTTGGCACAATATATATATGATTAAATCACATATGTATGTATGTATATACATGTCATCTTAAATCATCAATATGGAGAAACTTATCCTATATTTCAATAAGATTTTCTTCTCCCCAATTTCCTTGTGAGCATCCATTGAACTCTGAATTAATCAGAATATTTAAATGTGTCGGTCCTTAAAACTTATCTAAAAACAATTTACAACGGTAGCTCTTAACTTATTTATCCTTGGCACGACATTTACTATACCACTAATCAGCTTACCTTGTTAACCTTGTCCACAAAACAGCGTTGGCCAGTATCATGAACTAGGAGAGCAAGGTTATGATTAAATGCTCATAAAACAGCGTTGGCCAGTATCATGAACATAATCATACTTCAATCATCTCTGATTCCATGGAACCAACCTGTAACACCCAGATTTTTGAACAATGTAAAATAATTGAAATATCAATACAGTTCCATCTTTCTTTACCTAAAATTTGTCTAAGGTCAAGTGCATCATGTTGTCTGCTTGCATTGTGTAAAAAAAATGAATTTAAATTCGATAGCACTTCGTGTATGTGGAAATAGGCAGGTCAGTCGACCAAGGAAAAAAAAAAAAAGTTCCAGCAGCTATCTCATTTCTCTCTCTGACATTCAGGCCGTGGAACAATTGTGGAAACAGAGCCTTGATCTTTGCTGCCGCTAATTAAGTCTATTGATTCTGTAATTAGAACCTGTCCTCCTGCTATGGAAACGGCTCCCACTCCTTCCATATCTCAATCAATTTCTTCCTGCCGTAGTGCTTTGTCTCCCCGGCTCCCTGTTTGTCTTGGGAGGAAATCTGATCGCCGCCGCTGTCTCCGGTAAGTCGACGCCGCGCTTCGTCACCGTGAGCCGCCATGGACCCCTTCTGATCCAAGCTCTCCCATCGCAGGGCGGCAAGGAGCTCGCAGAGCCGTCGCCATCGTCTTCTCTGCCGGCAAACACGTTTCCGAAGAGCACCGGTGAGTAGCGCCGCCGTACGTTGTGCCGCACACTCATGGTTTTCTTTCTAGCCGCTGATCACCGTCTCGGCACCGCAGGACGACCACGACGTCTCGACGACCTGACGCACCTCGGTTTAGGTGACTCGCCTCCGGTACAGCAGCCTGATCCTTGACGACCCGCCGTCACCGTCGCAAGAAGGCCTAGAACCAATCCTCGGTGAGAACCTGGCCCCGATCTCGCCTCTGGTTTTGTAGATCGTAATGCAAGTTCAGGCCTTCGGCAAGTTTGCCGTAGCAGGCATCGCGGCCGTAGTTAGCTGCTAGCAGCAGCTTATATTTTTTTTCTAGTGTGCGATCTCGTCAGTTAGCCTTGCCAAGTTGGATAGGACTAAATGTTTTCACGCACTTCGTGTCGCTAATTAGATCAGGCGCCCTGCCTGTCTATCTGATGGCTCTTTTCCTGTTGCTTATCAGATCAAGCTTGTCCTGTTGCTTATCAGATTAAGCGTTTACTGCTTTCAATCTCAGTTGAACTTTTTCTCACATAAAAATACCCTATTCCCTGTAGCTCGTCAGCCTGATGCCAGCGTTGCCCAAGATACTCTGTTTCTGTATGAAAACAGAGTATATCACTTTACTGTAGCAGAATTTTTCAAGAAAAACAGTGTTACTTCATTTGCTTATATCTTTTTCATACGAATTCCGATTTGGACGATTCTTGCGCTCACGCGACCGTTACGACGTAGGCTTTTTTTTGTGGTGTGCTTGTTTTACTGTGATTCTACTGTTGGTTCTGTTTTCTTAGTATGTTTCTTGTTTGCTTGTCGGTACGATGATTTCGCGAACAGATCAAGAGCCAGCGGTGAATCTCCAAGATCAGGTTTTTGAAGAGTTTGAGCAGCTGCCAGGCAAGTGCCATTGACCATACTGAACCCACCTTAGGATTGTGACATTTTTATTTATGCATGCATGTCTTAAATTGGAATCCCATGTTATGGTTTACTAGATAATTTCCTTATTATTCCTTGAAGTCGTTGATGAGTAGTACATAGGTCTGGGTAGAATTTTGCTAGTTGCTGTCAATGGTGGGTTCTTGGGGTGGTATCTTAACTTGACTAATACTATACTGAACACTCATGGGATGGTAATGGTTTTTAGAGACATGGAGATTAGGGAACCTTGGCAGGCTGGGATGTTTGGTATGGTGCCGTCGTGCACGAGATCTCGGTTTGTGCTAGTGTCTGCCATAGGTTCTAAGGACCGGTTCATGAAGCATGTAACCCGGCTTAACAGCGCAGCCATGAGACCTATATGGGTACAGCCTGGCTAAGTAATTGGTTATCCTCTTCTTCTCTGTACACACCATTCGGATGTTTAGTGGCGCCAGAGGGGGCTTCTGCAGCGGAGGTAAAATGGACTCCAATATGCTGTTAGCGGTGGAACCTTAGCGGGTGTCTACAGGTTGAGAGGAGCCTTGGAAAGGCCTTGTAGTGTGACCCCGGCTGCACACCTCGGAAGTGTGAAGCAAAACGGGAAACACGACTCATGGGGAACGTGCGCAAACTCTGCAGAGATACAAACTGTCATGACAGCCGTGCTCACGGTTATGAGCGGCCTGGACTTATTCGTGATTAGAGGGGGGGGGCTTGACGGGTTGGTCTGTTGGTAGCCAGGTGGTGGGAACCTGGTGAGTCGATAATCGGATTGGGAATCCGATGAGCTTTTCCTTGTTGGTTCAGTTCTGTTGGAGAAATGACACCTAGTAATTAGGATGCTTTGAGTCTAGGTTATCAGTTTGGCGTAGTGCAGTAAACCAGAGTCGAGCCTTTCTTGCTTATAGCCAACATGTCATATTTTTCCCACACTTGCTGAGTACTCTATGTACTCACGGCACTATGTTTCCCCTTTTTGCCATATACTGCTGCTCAGACGACAATGGAGGAGAGATGAACTTCAATGACGACGACTTCGATCCGGACGCTTCGTACTAGGCTGGCGCTCCCCCGGACAACGCCTGTGGAGATCGAAGACACGCTTCGCTTGATCGCTGCATATGTAATTTTCTTTTAGACCTACGGGTCCTTATGTATCGAATATTTAACGTTTACTTGGCTTGTAATAATGATATTTCACTATTTGTCGACTACATGTATGGTTAAATGATCCTGGCATACATGTGGAGTACATTCGGTTATTTTTCTTTGAACCGGGTGTGACACAACCCACAACAGCGTTGGCCAGAAGTGAACAGAACATAGAATCTGTGAAGAAATCCGATACTCAGCGTTGCCAGAATAAAGAATAAAATCGCACTTATTGAGACAATTGGTCTGAGTGGAGTATATACTCCCATCACAATGGTAATCATATCTCGCATTATAAGGTTGCCCTTGAGTTTATACTTAATTGAGAATCGATATAGCGAGTATATTTTGTCCTTGAAACTTATGGACAATAAAATATCATGGAGAGAAGTATGGTATTACTGATTTTCTGAGCATCTCTTAAATGACAAGAGCAAAATTTCTCTCTAAACTGATGAGACATTTCATTCTCCCCTTCGAATTTGTGGTCTAAACGTGAGTGTCCCACATATTCGACAATGTCTCATCCCTTAACTTATCTCATCTAAATCTCACATATTTAAAAGAATTATAATAAGACTTATTATGAAATTTTCTTGTAGAGAAGCAAGGAAAAAAAAACTTAAAACTTGACGATATAAAAGATAATGTAACAGAGAAAAATGTACTCATAAATAAGTATTGGAACAAAAGTTTCACTAAAGTACATTGAAAATCATCAAGCTAAAATGTTGAGTCCACTAACTAATTCTAAAAATTAAACAATATGGACTTCAACTTATTTCCATCAACTAATTCTAAGAACCACTCCCCTAGTCTTATGGATCTCTTACCAGTTGGAAGAAATACACTTTTGACCTGCCAGATTCTACCTCACCTATTTATCCGCTGTTGATTAAAAATTAGCCTATCTAAATCACCGTTGATCCTGCCATACGAAAATCCTTGCCGTGGGGCCATTACAGAATGTAATGGTTGGCGTCATTCCACGTTGAAAAAACCTGACATCCCTAAAACTTTTTTCACCGGCGATTTTTTCACCCCAGACGCAAATCCCACCTCCCCAATTTCCTCTCGTCCTTCAATTTCGTTGGCCGCCTTCCATTTCTCTTCCTCGATTCCTTCCTCCGCATCGTCGCCTTCCATTCTCAGGCGTTGGAACTGGCGGCGGCGAGTTTCGGCACATCAGCGCGGGTGAGCGCGATCCGCCGAGGAGGATGGATCGAGGCGGAGATCGGCAACCGCCATGGTGGCTGCAGCTGCCGGCGATCCCCGCGCCGTGCATCTCCGATTCATGGAAGGTGAAAAAGGTGCGACGACCATCCACCCCTTTGCCCGTTGTTAAGGTGAAATCGATGCCCCCACCATCCACTCCTTCCCGTTGAAATTTCTTTGTTTGTTGTGTTTGCTCTAGCCATGTTGATTGGACTGGCGAGACATCTATGCAGTTTGATGCACGTTCCTAGCAGATTTCTTGGACTGGCGAGACATCTATGCAGTTTGATGCACGTTCCTAGCAGATTTCTTCTGTCGTTCCTACCAGCTGTAATGAGACATGACGAGCCACAGGGATCAGCCAGAAAACACACCCAGGAGAGCATGCATGAGACGAATGATTCCGGCTCTAGATCTTTCCAATAGCGGTGTCTGACTTATTCTAAGTGAATTGAGCATGATTTCGCATTTGGATCTTTCCAATAGCGGTAGTTGTGTCGTTTTGACTATAGACCGTGTGATATCTCCATTGCCAGGTCCGGTATTATCAAATCTCAACTGTTTGACTACAGGATGACCCCTATACAATTTATTCTTTAGGTCGAAATTGAATTTTTTGAGGTGCTTTCCTGAGATTGATTGGCTGACGGTTGGAGGCAAGCATGCAGTGCACTGGTGTGTGGCCTTGCTTGGGTTTATTTGTTGGCATCATTTTTTCTCGCAGGGGCGAGAGGTAGGAAGAAGCAAAGGATCATTGTAGTGATTGGGTAGCTTCACCGAGAAAATGTGATGATTTTTAGATTCACAATATTGTTATTAGATTCCAAAGTATCCTTTGTCTTCTTTTTCACCAATATATGCATTTTTTTCTTTCACTACATTTTTAGATTCCAAGAATGTTCCATCAGTTATGAGTGATCTCGAGGTTGTAGAGGCCATTCTGATATAACAGTGCATAATAATGAGGTATGCACCAGTTGCAATGGACAATTGGAAATTTTTTAACAGTACAAGTTGTAGAACTAAGCTAATTTATTTCAGAATATGATATCTCATTTTCTTATGTCCTGACTTATAATTTTAGCTCAATCATAAATTTTGTTGTTCCAACAAATTGTCGTATATTTTCAACCATGTGTTTGCAATTTCAATAAAGGTGATACGTGTTTTTTCCTATTTAACCTTCCTACGCACTACTAGGTCTAGGTCCCCAAATTTTAAATTGGTTTACATTTCAATGTGATGAGGCCTTTTCAAGTGTTGATTCTTTCTGGAACAGTTGAAATATATGTCTATGGGATTATTTCTGGCTTTATAAGTTTTCTTCTGCTCAAATATAGAAATTCCTCCAATTTTACTCAAGTTTGTGTCGACCTGCATGGCACCTGCTACTTGCTGGCAAAAAGATCAAAGACATGGAGGCTCTGTAGTTTCTGCACCGGCCACTGCTTGTCGTGTCGTGCGTCCTCTGAATTGCTTTCTCCACTGAATATATGTATGATGAAATAGGGATAAATTGTGCAAATGTCAATGGCGCGAGTTTGAGTTTGAGTTTAAGTAACAGTTCTAATACTCAATCCTTTTAATTCAAATATCCTATTTTGAATACATGATGTATTGATGTGTGCATGCTGGAACACAAGGAAAAAGAAATTATGATGTGTGCGTGAGTCTGAATGCTTTTGCTGTGCAGATTGGGTGTGATATACATCCTTAGCTGTTGGAAGACAAGCAGTTTATACAGCATGCTCCATTTTTTTTTTTTGGAGCTGCTGAATCATTGACAAGAGGCTTCATTTGACGAATATGATTTGCAATGTGTTTCAGGAGAGGAGACTAGGAGACAAAGAGGACCTGCAATGAATGTTTGTTCAGTTTGGTTGACTGAAAATGAAAGAAAAGGATGTCTGAATTGTGACTACATGCATGCTTTCAGATGGTAATGTTATGGTCCCACAAAAATGGTTTTCATTGTTTTGTTGTTCCAACAGAAATTACTGCAGAATGCCATTTCTTGTAGTCAAAACCTAATAATTCTATTCCCAGTTGCTAAATTATTGCTGCCACTCAAGTTACAGGGATGGGCGAGGTTGGGGTTCTGGGACTTTTTCTCTGAAGTTGGTAGAAGAATAGATAAAGGAATGGTGTGCCAATGTTCTGTTTTTAGTATTTCAGATGGTACTTACCAATCCCTTTTTGTTCCATTAGTCAAATTTGTTTTAGTAGAATGCAACTTGCCAATTGTAAAAGTGAGATCCATTTCAATGTCATGAGATGTGGTTTATCCTTTTCCGGATTACATTGATATGAAAGAGTCCATTTGCTGGTTCTTCTACCCTTTCGCTTGATTGGAGCGAGATGATAGCTTATTGTATGGTCACAATAATATAAGTTTGCTTGCTCGTCTCCTGAATGTCAGTATGTGTGTCACATTTACAACACTTCTTGTATTAACCATATTTCAGTTGACTTAATTACTGATACAGTTTAACAGTGGCGCTTTTTAGGCTAAGATCTCTGCTCAAAATTTTCTTACGTAATCTGTGATTCATATTAATAATTCATGACAATGGAATACGTATTCATACCTAAATAGCGCGCGGTTATATTGTGTTGGCCTGGAATAAATTCGAATATGTGTGTTCTTAGATATTTTTAAAATTTTTTTTTGTTGTTCTGCAGAATGAGTCCACTTTTGGAAGGTGAATGAAACACTCAAGTAACATGCTGGTAAAAGGTATAAATTCTGAAACTTTGACTAATTGACGTTATGTATGATATGTGTATTGTTCCTTGCAAGCAAATTATTATGACAGTTTCGCTAACTTGACATATTCTGGTTTTATAACAAATCTGCCCGTTCATATAAATTTTATCAGCTTAATTAAGGTGTTTTTGTTGTCTACTTCAAATTTGTTATCAGCTACATTAAAACATTGTTTTGAATCTTTTAGACACATGCGTGGCGCACGTGCATTGGTACTAGTCAATGAAATGGTCCACACATGAGTCCGAAATTTCCAATCCAAAAGCCTTAAGCTCATAAGCTATATCCCACATGTGACTTATATGCTTTTCTAATCCACTTTGCCCATCATAACGTGAAGTGGTTAGTCTTTTGATGAGGAAACTCGTGCAGACTTGCTTATGACGTAGCTCAATTAAATAGAAGAATTCAGAAGCAGTCTAGTCCTCATTATCATCGAAGGCTCGCCTTATGCTATCTGAGATGGAGCGCTTTATGATTCTTTTGGCAAACTTGTTATCCTTCCCCCATATTTCTAACTTGAAATGATACTCATACAATTTCTCATCATAATCCTCAATGCCGGGAGTAGAAGGAAACGGCTTGACCTTATGAAGCACATAATCAAGCTCCAGAAACTTGAGAATGTCTTGCACCGTTTGTTTCTATAAAGAAAAATCAATGCCATTGAAGGGCTTAATGGTCTTCATGTAGCTTTCAAGACTACTGTCTGAAAAATGACAAAAGCTAAAAGCTTAGTCATCTTAATGAACGCAACTTACGCATTTCTTATTAATCTTAAGTCTTAAAAAATGGTGATGAAAATATAAATATATAACTAAAATTATAATAAACTTAAGTCTGGAACGTTAATAGTACAATAAGATGCACTTAATAGCATGAAGATAACCCTACGGTGGTCTGATTACAATCATGCAATAAGAAACAACTTGCATCACCGAATGTTGTCTCAACTTACATAATTTTTTTCTCTAATTGATATATATCTCACAAAACAAAATGAAACAAACCACCGGATGTTGTCTCGGATGATATAGGCATCGATTGAAATGACAGCTTGTTTCAGTCCGACTGTAGGTACGGTATGTCACACACCCCCTCCCTCACATATTGGTACAAATAAAATGAGCACTCAAATAAGGAAATGACTGTGTGCGACCCCAGTGTTTCTGACTTGTGTCCGACTGTAGGTACGGTTTCCTATTTCTCCTTGTCCGTTTGAGCTGCTGCTCGATCGTCCATGTGATGCCGTTGTCGGACGCAAGTCTCACGGCTGCGGTCGGTCGGACGTGTAGTGCTACTCAAATAATTTCCTTCAATGCCCACATAAGTCACGACAGAATGAAACCCAAGCTCGATCAGTGGCGCTGGTGATATGCTGCGGCGCGATAATGCATCTCCGCAACCACATGCGCGGTGGCATACCTTATCGAACGGTCCAGCTTCCTCATGATCGACGGCAGTGAGCTGTCTGCGTCCCGGAGCCAAGCCTTCACCTGACACACTTGGAGTACAAATCTCTCTCTCCCTCTCCCTCTCTCTCACTGAGCAAAGCCTGAGCCTTGGTGGCGACCGCGCGTCCGGCGGCGAGTTCGCCGGCTCTCCCCCTCCTCCGGCGGCCCGTAGGGCACTGGAGGGCCGGGAGAACCGGGAACTCGTCGTCCGGCTCAGGTTTTAGGGTTGCTTTTGTTTTTCTTCCAATAAAGCCAGTTAGGGTTAGGGTTCCGGCGACATCCGTGGTGATGTCTGCCGGTTTTTTGTTCTCCCTCGGCGGATCCGGTGATGGCGGCGTCGGCAACGGCGGCGCGGTTGTTGGTGAAGCCCTGTGGAGGTCCTCGGTATCGGCCGACATCGGTGTGGCGGCGGCGGCGATGTCAAGTCCGATCTGTTCCTTCCGAGCTCGACCCCGCCCCGTTGACGCTCTGCTCCGGCGTCAGCGGCGGGCTTGTGGAGGTGGCCTCCCCGATGGTGGGGCCTTGTACAGGAGTCTACCGGCTCGTTGTTGCCTCCCCGTTCGGCGAGGTGGCGAGGGGCTCGGCTTGTGGCGTCAAGGATGCGGGTGCGGCTGCGGTTCGGTGGAAAGATGGTGGAGGAGTCGTCCTCAAGGGTTCGACGACGGCTGTTGTTGGCGTCGGCGAGCGGCGGCTCTGGCTGGTTGGGGCATGGGGCGTGGCCCTGGCCGATTGGGCGACATGCTATTGCGCATCTTCTCCGGCTTGCTCCAAAGCGTTCGCGCGATCTCGCCTTCGCGAGGGCGGTGCTCCTTCCGGCTTCGGGATGGCGGCGGTGGCTGGATCTGCGGTCGCCGGCGTCGGCCGGCGGTGATGGGTTCGGCTGCTACTGCAGAGCTCAAAGGCCAGGGGCTGCTTTGTGATTTCGTGTTTTTTAGGGGCCTTTTTGCTTGTTTGGTGGGACAGCTGTCCTGTATCCTTCCTAATGTACCTGTATGTGTACGCATATTTATACTCTTCCTTAACATATAATACAGGTATGTTTGATAAAAAAAAAGCCTGAGCCTTCACGTGACACAGTTTTACACATCTCTCTCTCTGACACACGCGCGCACACACTACACCATGGCAAGCTTTTCCCAACACTTTCTACAGTCGGCGAAGGCCACCATTGCCGACACATAATGTATCGGCATAGGCTATGCCGACAGTTTTTAAAACAGTCGGGGTAGAAGCTGTCGGGAAAACATTTGCCGACAGTTAACAGAATTGCCGACAGTTAGTGTGTGGCTATTGAACACACCTTTGCCGACACTTATTTGCTTTGCCGACACTTATTTCCTTTGCCGACAGTAGGCATCTCCCGACAGATAGTGAGCTTTGCCGACACTTTGTATGTTGGCTAATAACAGTTCCAGCATATCATGGCACTTGTCTTTCCTTGCACAATAAGTGTCGGCAAAAGAGCAGAATGCATTTATAATACCATGCAATATTAATGATATATTCTGTACATCCAAAAGATTCAAATATAATTCACGGCGATGAACCAAAATACAGGAGCTTCATGCATTTTCCGAATCACTAATCAACACATGACCATTAGACATAGATAGATTACATGGTCTCATCTCCATCAGATGACAAGTCACAATGTAAAAAGGTTTAGATCAGACCTAACATAAGCATCTAAGTTCATTTCACCCTAGCAGAGTAAAGTTTGCTAGTCCTTACGATACTTGGAATCTGTTCATGCACAAAAGATTCCCATTGCACAACACTTGAAACTCTATTTTCTGTCCAAAGTGTGTTCCTCTCTAGCACACTTGAAACTCTAGTTGCTGCACAAAAGATAGGCCTCTCCAGCACGCTCGAAATTCTGGTTACTGCACAAAAGGTGTGCCTCTCTAGCACATTGTTGCTGCACAAAAAGTTTTCACTCCAAAATGCTTCAAACACCTTGTCGCCAATGCACCTAAGGAAAAAAGTATATCGTTATGTGCTGATCATGTCAAGTTACGGCCGTTATTTAACTTGATTGGTAAGCTAGCTCTGGTGTATGTAGGTTGCAAATCATGTCAAGTTCATGTAAAAATATTCCAAAACTCCAAGATCATGTCAGTCAGTTTGGACAGCATGTATGCTTCACATTATATCTAACCGTGTTCATGATTGTTGGAGCTAATCTTATATTAGTCTCATGCCTACATATTTCTTTTTGTTCAACTAGCATTCGAAAAAAAAATCAAACTGAAACAGCACTTCAACTCCTTATTTGGACAGCAAGCACATTTCCATAAAAAAAAGGGATTTCAGATAAAGTACCTTCAAGTTAGGATGGCCTTGTTCCAAAATCTAAGGTTTCGACTGCCTCGATGACTTCTTATCATCCTTCATCTGTAGTAAATTATGGGTAATTAATCAATAGTGGTTGACCAACAATGCACTATAAATATAGAGGTATAGTTGGTATTACCCTATCACGTGGCCACGCAATACATTTCCCACAAGCTTGACCAATGGTCGTCACCGGTCCATATGGACGAGGCAATATAGCTTCTCTTGCAAACACATGATTGACCACAACTTCACTGTACTGAACCCCAAGACGAGTACCCCCTACAATAGCACTTGGATTTGATGTTTGGATAGTTGCCTTGGCCACGGGGACATCATATGGTCTCACAACACTATATAAGATAACATCTCTTCCACCCTAGAAAATAGAATATATTTCAGAATAGAATTGAGGACAAGTATATGTTTGGACTGTATAAGGGAAATTTAGATGGTTCAGAAATTACCTCTGCATGTTGCTCTTCCTCCGGGCAGACAGCTCGCGTGGTCATAAACATGTCTTCATAATCAGACAAACGCTCGTCTTCCATCTCATCCCCTGCATATGATTCCATGTCATCTTCATCCTCGTTTACTTCTTCATCAGCATGACTTGGTCTGGTCCTTGAGTTCTAAATAAAAGCATAAATATTGAACAACTGTTTCAGTTCTAAATCAAAGAGCAAATAATGAACAATATTGCAGGGACAAGAAAACTTCAACAAGGAAAAAGATGAACAATTACCACAAGCAATTCATTGTTAGATCCATGTGGAGTGTTGTTAGCATTTTGAGATGACCCTTGCTGCTGAACCAATTTATCCAATATCTGCATCGCTTGGTCTAGACGACTCTCTAAAAGTGCAACTCTCTGATCAGCTTGTCGGCGAGCTTCAATTTCCATTTGAAGTCTTGTAGATGTGTATTTTTTCGTCCCAGGCATTTCCAGGTCAGCTGGAGTTGGGCCCAAACCTACACAACGAACATATCCATTCTTCTCTGGTCCACAAACATGGAAAAAAACATCCCCTTCTTGAATACTCTTCTCTTTCAGTTCAGGATGATTTATAACTGCATCTTTAAGTTCGTTCTGCAGCAACAGAAAATATTACAAAAATAATAAAACACATGGAGTACACCATTTTTAATGATCAACTTACAATTGTGGTTTCAGATCCCTTTTGGGGTACACCATTCTTGTGTGTGTGTCCTCTGATAAACACTTCATCTCTACGTGGGGGGCGTCCTAGCTCCTTGGTCTAAATTTAATATTGTACTTTTTGGTTAAAAAAGGTTCTAGGGATTAGATAACTATTTCAGCAAGGAAAATACGGTACATACCATTTCAGAAGCCAGACGTGCATGACTCTTACTCCCAGTCGTATGGTTTTGAGTCAGCTTTGAACGATTTGCTTTCCCCCTTAATGAACGAGCCTATCATAAAGTGTTTCAATGTTAATATTCAGAATGCATTAAATAAATGGAAATAGGACATATTGTAAATCTGTAGCTTACAATTGCTTCTGGAGACCTCCAATGATCAATTAGCCACTTCCAATCAGTATCGTGAACCCTCTCATCACGTAGGGCAAGAAGTTCATCCACTTCCATGTCATCATGGTACTTCTTCATAAACGCTTTCTTTAGCTCTGCCTTAAACTCCTTCCATTTTGTAGCCGCTGTCGTCATAAACCAACCGAACAAACCTCGATCTCAAAATACAGCTGTATAACACATGCAAAGAGTTATCTCTCTAAGTAAAAAAAAAAGCATGACCTGTACAACATAGAAATAATCTCTCATTTTCAAAAAACACAATCAGCACATTTCAATACCTGTGAATGTGTCCACAACTTATATTTCTGTCGTGCACCAACCTTCCTCCAATCAGCTGCTGCCAATGGGAAACCCTTTGTTCTAACAAGTGCTCCAATGAAGTTAGAAAATTCAGTGCTGGAATCTCCACATGGTTGACCATGTTCATTGATTTCCACTTTCAGTTTAGGCTTATTTTGCCTTGCAAATATATTAGCCTTTTTGGTAGGTCCTCTAACTTTCTTCTTTTCTTGCACATGTAAAACTGAAAAAGAAACCAACTAGTGTTCAATTTCAGAAATATACAACAGTGGGAAAATATGTATGTTTTAACCGAAAATATACCTCCAACAGGTTGGTGTTCAAGATTTTCAATCCCGGCCTGCAAATCATGTGCACCAGTATTGGGTTCTTCAGCATTTGCATTCCCAACTTGCAGACCAACACGTGCTGCACTCAACCTTGCGCTTGACCGTACGTTACGCCCAATCACATCTTCACTTCCCACAACACGAGCATGATCAGCAGCCTACAGTTATGCACAAGAGAGTCACGTGTTGTTGTATTACGTTCAATACTCATTGCAATTTTACTAGCTACTTGCTTGATTAGATCAGATACCTTTTTCTTTTTCTTTACAGGTCGTGAGTTAACTTCTTGTGATAGAGCTCGAAGATTCAACGCTTCCATCCTCTTCTCATTTCTCAAAATGTTAGTATTCCTCTCTATTTCATATTCAGTTTCCTCCTCAGGCTGCTCCACGACTCTTCTTTTTCCTCCCACCTCTACCATTGTTTCTCCTGAAAAAATTATTACAAATAAATCAGGAAAGGATTGATGAAGCTAAGTAAAACAAAGTGAGTAGAAAACACAAGAAGCATGCATGCACTGAAATTAGAAAATTACTTAGACAAAGCACCAACGAATTAGAAAATTACTTAGACAATAAACAACACCAACGACGGAAATTAGAAGCATACTTACTTCCTCTTTTTTTCATTCACAATAATCCCATCTATATCTGTCCTTACATGGACACCACTAAGAAAAACATTAAGATCAATATTTGTATGCAGATCAGGCCTCCAGTGCCGTATCCCATTCTCCTGCTGCTCATTTTCATCATCTACTACAGCCATATCGTAAAGGTGACGTGGTTTTGATTGCACAACACCAGACCAGTCTTTATGGATAGGGTTAGGAACATAGTAAACTTGCATAGCTTGAGATGCAAAAATAAAAGGTTCATCCAATAACCTTTCTCTAGTATTGAATAAATGCTTCAGATTAACAGATGTGATCCCAAACTGATCAGTTTTGACCCATCTTCCTTGTACACGATTGTCAACCCAATCACACTTAAAGAGCACTATACTTCCTTTGTTGCGATAATTCAGCTCAATGATTTCTTTAATGATGCCATAATATGTCTTGTTTCGCACTACAGGATTCACATTTCCATCCTCAAAGCAAGAGGTTTGGGCAACTAGTGCTACTCCACTACTTTGGAAAGGTCGGCCCTCATCATAAGAATGTGTATGGAAATTAAATCCATTTATGGTATAGCTACTATACATTGTAGCAATCATGAAAGGCTCATTGGCCAAAATTTGTATTTCTTCTGATACTTCTGCACCCTTCTCAATCAACCCTTCCACCTGTAGGTATAGAATGTTATGGTAAATTAAACTACATTTTTATCTAAAAACATTAGTTTGGAGCACAAATAGTTGGTTGTGTTCTGGCTTACATGCTTTCTAAACCACTCATGAAACATTTCATGATGAATACGGTTGATTTCTCGTTGATTTCGATGACCAGTTGAGGACAGGTTTTCAATATGCTTGCTGCAAATGTTTGATAAGTTGAACCCTTTGAGCAACATAAAGAATAAAAAGAGATTCAATACCTATATAAATTAGTAGGCAGCTTACTTTAGGTATGGTTCAATTTTGTCATAGTTAGACAAGACATATCTATGCGCTTGAAGCCAAGTCTTGTAGTCTAACGATGTGGTGCACTTGCCACTCAGAGCTTTCCAATTACTTCTGAAGAATGGAGTGGTATTGGAAGATTCATTTTCAATTGGCTCGCCATTTCTTGCTTGCCTAGTAAACCTAGTCTCACATCCGTTCAAAAATCGTGAACAAAAGGTAAGACTCTCATCAAATTTATGACCCTCACAAATTGAAATCGTGAACAAAAGGTAAGACTCTCATCAAATTTATGACCCTCACAAATTGATCCCTCTGGATGACTTTTTGTGCGGACATAGCCTTTGCACCTCATCAAAAACCTAAGAAGAAAAATACTTCATTAATTTACCTTACTTAATATGTTGGTAAACTAAATCATATTGCTTTTAAAAAATAGTGTTACAATTAATACCTCTCTATTGGCCACATGCTACGGTACTGCACAGGACCAGCAATTCTTGCTTGAGTAGGAAGATGGACCATTAGATGCACCATCATATCAAAAAAGGCAGGTGGAAATATGGTCTCAAGAATACTTAGTGTCTCAGCTATTTCAGCCTCTAGCTTTTCCATATCTCTAACATGAAATGCAGGTGAGTAGATCTGCTTGAAGAAATTGCTCACACGAATCAGCGCAGCAGTTGTTTGTGTTGGCAATATGTTTCGTACAGCATGTGGAAGTAAATCTTGTAACAAAACATGGTTGTCATGGCTCTTTTGTCCAATTATCTTCTTCTCCTCAACTATCACATTACGGCTTATATCAGATGCATAACCATCGGGAAACTTCACTCCCTTCAATATTTGACAAAACAACTTCTTCTCGTCAGGACTCATATTATATAGGGCTGGAGGTAAATAAAATCTGTCATCTACTTCGATGGGATGAAGGTTAGTTCTAATGCCAAATTTCTGCATGTCCATGCGAGCATTCAAATTGTCTTTTGATTTCCCATCAATCTCTAAAAGTGTGTTAATAATGAAATCACATATGTTTTTTTCAATGTGCATAACATCGAAGTTATGTTGCAGCATCAAGTATTTCCAATATGGCAACTTAAACCAGATAGAACACCTTTTCCAAACAATTTGTGGCGAATTACCATCCTTCCGTGGCTGCTTGATTGGCTTCTTCGTAACTGGATCCTTCCCAAAAGTCCATTCTATATTTTCTGTCAGTTTGAAAATTTCTTCTCCGCTAAGTGGTGTAGGTGCAGTCCTATCCTCTACAGTGCCATCAAATGAATCTGCATTAGACCTAAATACGTGATCAGCATCTAAGAACCTACGATGTCCCATGTATACGTACTTGCCTCCCTTTTTCAGTTGGACAGAACATATATGTGAGTGGCATTCAGGACAAGCAAGTTTGCCGGAGACAGAACATGAAAGCAAATGGCCCAATCCTGGTAGATCAGTGATGGTGCATAATATGGCAGCACGCAGCTGGAAGCATTCCCCCTTTGAAGCATCATATGTACGTACACCATGAACAAACATATCTATCATATCATCTATTAGCTGCTCAAGATAAACATCCATATCCGATGCAGCTGCCTTACGGCCAGGAATTAGCAAAGATAGGATGAAGTTTGTCTGCTTCATACACTTCCAAGGTGGAACATTGTATGGAATCAAAATGACAGGCCATATGCTATAATTTAAACTCATTGTTCTATAAGGACTAAATCCATCCGCAGCTACAGCAAGTCTGAGATTACGACTATCTTCGGCAAACTCAGGATATCTAGAATCAAAATCTTTCCAAAAAGGAGCATCTGCTGGATGCCTAAGCAAACCATCCTTCGTGCGTCCTTCATCGTGCCACCTTGCATCAGCTGCTGTTTTGGAGGACATAAAATACCTCTGCAGCCTTTTCTTTATTGGAAAATAACGAAGCACTTTCATAGGAACTCGATGCACACGTTTCCCATTAGGACTGGTCTTTTCAGATTTCCATCTTGAAGTGTTACATCTTGGACAAACATTTAAATGTTCATGTTGTTTCCAAAATAGAATGCAATCATTCTCACATGCATGAATATTGGTGTACCCAAGACCAAGGTATTTTACTGTATTTTTGGCTGCATTGAAGTTTTTCGGAAGTGAAGAACCATTAGGCAAAACATCTTTAAGTAACTCTAGTAGCATGTCAAAACTTTTGTTACTCCATCCCCCAAGAAATTTGATATGGAGTAATCTAACCATGAAACGTAGCTTTGAGAAGTTTCTACAGCCTGGGTACAGTTCTTTACCGGCATCATCTACCAACTTGAAAAAAGTTTCCACATCCTCTTTCTGCTGCCCCTCATTTACCTCTAAATCCCCCATGTCATCTAAACCGTTTGCTAAATCTTGAAGTAAATCAGTAATATCATCCTCTTCATTTGAACTCTCCACTTCTACATTATCATACTGCATGCTATTTGGGAAAACGCTCGAACTTGGCTCCCCATGATTCACCCATGTTATGTAACCTTCTGCAAACCCATCACATATCAAGTGCTCACGAACAGCATCACTAACTCTCCAACATGAATTCTGACATATCTTGCAAGGACATAATATCTTGTTTCCTTTAGCTGAATTACTAAAAGCAAACTCTAAAAAAATGTCCACTCCTTTCATATATTCATCAGTTTGCCTACATATAGTTAATTACTGCATATTAGACCCAACACTAATACGAAACTATCTAATACTTGGTTACAGTTTATTGTATATACCTAGGTTGATTCATCCACCTTTTGTCCATGATGAGCCTTTAAACAAAACTAATTTCAATGGCAGAATATACAAAGTACAGGTATGCACCTACATGCCAGTGACAAGCTCAAGGTCAGGAAGGCACACATTCAAACCACAAAACAATTTCATACCACAGTTCACGCACAATGAATATTTGCATCCGAAAAAAATAATCATACTTCCCAAAGTAAAAAGAATACATACCAATATTTGTTCAGTGATTGACGTCAGCACAAGAACCTCCAGTCAGGCTTTGTCGATCTACTAAATTTGAGAGGTATAACCTGACACCATGTTTAACCAAACTTGGTTATAAGGAATCAATGGATGAAAGAGAAAATTAGTTAATTTGTCATGACATATATGCACATACAACACTCTTCTGTGATTAAAAAAATGTAAAGGTGCCCTTGCACAAGCAAACTTACTAGCAGCTTCAGATCCAAAAAGAGCAAAGTGTTCACCAGTCAAATCCTTCAGTCCTTCAGCTCAAATCTCTTGAATTGTAGTTCTCTGCTGAAACAAAATGCTATCAATCAACTCCCTTGTGCTACAAAATTTTTTTGACTGGTCAAAATGTAATCAATCAACTCCCTCGAGCAGATCTGCCTTTGCTCAGTCTAACAAACAAACTGAACTAGACGCTAGCCAAAGCTCTGGAAAACAAATAGACCAAAATAGAAACAACAAAGAAAAGAGATGGACAGAATTGACGAATGAGTACAACGACCAGCACCAACTAATCTGTATAGGTGAGTCTGGACAACTGATTTCCACGCTCTTGTCCCTTGTCCATGTGCAACAAATCCAAAGAAAAAAAAGTAATTTACCTTTAAGCAGCAGTGAAGCTTCGGGTTGAGCAGCAGGCAGAGCAGGCAGATGCGGGCTTCGAAAGGGGCAGCGCTTGGCTCTCCACAGATGGCACGCGGCGACCGAGCCTGTGCGCGCGGCCTGGGCAGACGCGCCCCAGGCTGCCTGCGCTGCCGGCATCGCGCGGCCCTGCCTGCGTGGGCGGCAGCGTAAGGGCCCGGATGGCCTGGGCGAGCGGCGGCGCGACGAACCGGATGGCCTAGGTCGGCGGCGGCGGCTGCAGACCTCAGACAACAGGCAGGGCGTGCGACTGGCCGGAGGCAAGCGGCGCGGACGGGAGGGGCGGCGCTGGGTGAGGCTGCGGGTGTTGAGGCGGCAGATTGAGCTGGGCGAACGGCTGCAATGTGGATTTCGGAATGAGGGGTTAGGGTTGGCTACAAGGGAATGGGGAAATTTTGGGGACTTAGGCGCGAGAACTGAGCGGGAGAGAGAGGAGAGCGCGCGACCGCATCGCGCCCAACAAAATATTATGTTTTGGCACCGGAGCTAAAAATCATTGCCGACACTTCAAAGGTCGAATGAACAACGTATACCGACACATATCAGTCTAGCAACCTACGCCGACAGTTTATCTGTTGAATGGACCAACGCCGACACATAATCTGTAGGCCCTTTGCACCAACGCCGACACTTTATTTGACGGCTAATTTCTACATATTTGCCGACAGTTAATGAGACAAGGATAAACGTTCTTTCCCAACAGTTTGGGGTCGGGAAAAGGTGTACATGGTGTAGTGACACTGACACACAGACGCATCCTCCTACATTTTTTACAACGCTAATCTACATTTTTTTGTGAGTCAACATTTTTGTTGTACTGCAACATAGATATTTTTCATTGTACTGAAAATCGACAATCCATTTTTTCAGTAGTAAAATTTTATTGCACTAACATCAATATTACATCCTTCAAAAATTGATAGTATATTTTTCATTAGTGTATTTTTATTGTACTAGAAATTCAATAGTATAATATAACTTTTTTTTTTGCGATTACACTATACAACTCAGACATTCACAACGCACGCACACTCACCCCTATGAATGCACATACGCAAACTCTACCCTTATGAGCATCTTCGAAGACTGAGCCGGCAAATCATTGAGTATAATATAACTCAAGTGCGTACTTTTTTCATTCCCATTTGTATCGGGTTACACTAGAAATATTATAGCACTGTTTTATACTAAAAGCAATTATGCTACAAAATCACACCGAAAGTTTGTTACTCCAATCTGTCATCACAAGTATATCAAACTTGTTACTCCAATCTGTCATCACAAGTATATCAAAATTTTTGCTATCAAATTTAAAGGGATGTGACCGTGTGTACATTTTTAGTGCACTCAGACAATGACTATAATTTTGTACTATACTATCGAAATTAAAGTATCAGACTACGGCAGAGACGTTTACAAAACAAATCAAGCAACTAATATCAGATTACCGCCTCCTTTTTATATATTTTTGTTGTACTAAGAATCAAGATTGGGAGTACAATATTCTTGGCAAGTGAGAAGAACAAAATCTATATGCTATAATATTGTATTCCGATTTGTGGAAGAAAATTGATATGGTATAGTATTGCATTCCGATATGCGGAACAAAATTGATAGTATATCATTTCAATAGTATTGTACTTCGAAAGTATAGTTCTTCGATAATATAATATTTCGAGATATGGAACAAAGTTGATAGTAGTATAATATTTCAATAGTATAGTACACGTTTATTGTATTTGACATGTCACAAGAACAAAAAAATTACTATTGTACTACTACTAGAGTCCTATATATGTGGGGGAAAAAGGCGATAATTTTTATTGTAGTTTTATTGTGGGAAGAATTTTTAGAGAGAGTGTTTCAAAGAGAGTAAGAGCGAGCGCACGCCGACCTGCAAAAAGCGAGAGAGAATAATGCAACTTGGTACGTATCGTGTGAGAGAGTGTGTGTCAGAGACACTGGAGAGAGAAGAGAGAGAGTCACGTATCGTGTGAATAACTTGGTACGTATCGTGTGAGAGAGTGCCCGCAAACCTAACAAGGCTCTCTTGGTACTGCACGATACGGAGGGTGTTCTTGAGATGACGAATCAAGTCGCTGTTGATGTCGATACGGCCGTGACGCCCAACCATGCCCGCCACCGTCCGAAGCGTGTTACCGTCCGAGTGTAACGAACAGCAACTTCCTTATTTTCTCCCCGGGAGATCCGCCGTCGTCGATGTACCTGAGTGGGACGACGAATGGCGGCTCCTTCATATGCCTGGCCACGCGTCCCGTCAAGTCGACGTGGTAGTCCAGCGACCAGACACCCGTCTCGTAGTCCGACAGCTTTCACACCTTGAACTTGCCGGGCATGTCGTTGCGTAATCGGCCCCATGATTAAACCTATTGCTATGCCAAAGCGCCTTTGTAAAGAAGCGTTGCATACACGATAATCTTTTGTTCGTGCAAGGGCTCATCAGGGAGCTAAACAACAAAAGGAAGTCGGCCCGGCCAATTCATCAAGCTGGATATTTCCAAAACTTTCGATTCTATGGCATGGTCGTACCTGCTCGAACTAATGGAACATCTAGGTTTCGGCAGGAGATGGAGAGAGTGGATCAGTATTTCACCGGCAACTTCTTTCTCGAGAGTGCTGCTGAACAGACTTCCGGGGAAACCCATCAATAATCATGAATGTGGACTCAGGCAAAGGGGACCCTCTATCGCCATTGACCCTCTCCACAAGATTTTGCAAGCAGCCAACCAGCAGAATGTCCTAACGCCTATAGCAGTAAGAGCAATGGGATCAAGGTTTCGTTGTATGCAGACAATATATGTAGCACTTTTTGTACATTCGGACAAAGAAAACTTGAAGGCCCTCAAAGAAATCTTGACAACATTCGGAGAAGCAAATACCCAATAAAGTGCGGAGATTTGGACAACGAGGACATCACAAAACATTTCCTGGAAAAGGTCAAAACTTTCCCAAGCAAATACCTAGGTCTGCCACTGCACACTTGGAAGCTTCGAAAAATTGATTTCCAGCCATTAACGGACAAGGTGGGGGGATTGCGGGATGGAAAGGCAAAAATATGAACAGGGCTGCTAGGGTAGAACTGGCGAGAGCTGTGCTGACCCCAATTGTAACCCATCACACTATGGTAATGAAACTGCCAAAGTGGGTGAGATAAAAAATTGACAAAATATGTCAAATCTTTGTTTGGAAAGGAGAGGACAATGAAAACAATCTCGAGGGGACATAGCTTGGTAAACTACTGGCGCACGGTGATGCTGCCAAAAGACCTTGGGGGCCTTGGCATGCTTGACCTTGAACTATTTGGTAGAGCGCTCATACAAAGGTGGCTGTGACAAAGCTAGGAAGGAAAGCCATGGTTGGGCTTGCAACTCCCTTTTGATGAAACCGGCAAAGCCCTGTTCTCGGCATCAACAGAGATAATCCATCCGTCCCTAAATATATGGCTTTTTAGCATTCAAATACGAAAATAGTCAAGGTGTTAATAGACTACCATACTCTTTATTTTTACTTCAACTCACCCCTCCACTAACTCTAAAGTTTGTCTTATTTTCAAAACGCCTTATATTTAGGGGCAAATTTCAAACTCCAAAACACCCTATATTAATTAAGGGACAGAGGGAGTACAACTGGGTGACGAAGACCTAGCTAAATTCTGGACTGACAGATGGCTAGAGGGGGTGATTCTAAAGGAGAGATGCCCAAACCTGTACCAACAAGCAATGAGGAAAAATAGAATAGTGCAAAAATATTGAAAACAATAATGGATCAAAGGAGTTAAAGATGTCGAGACCACGGCTCAAATCTAGGAGTACTTCTGGCTTTGGAGATCAAAAAGACAAGTTCAACTACAGCAAGATCAAAAGGATCAGATCCCTTGGAAGTGGACATCAAATGGAGCCTGCACTTAATCCTCGGCCTACAGGATGCAGCTGATAGGAACCCACCCAACCATACCAAATTGTGTAATTTGGAAAGCTAAAACGGAACCAAAGATGGCCAACTTAGAGTGGATCGCGCTGCATGAGAAAATTCTAACGTCGGACAACCTGGAGACAAAAGGCTGGAGGCAAAGCTCGCCGTGTTGCCTATGCAATTTGCAGCAAGATACCACAAGTCATTTGCTAATCCATTGTGTTTTCTTAATTACAAAAGATGATGCAGCTTGTGTGTAGCTAGATTCATTTTGCAGGTTCTCGGATGCCCAAGAATGGTGAAGTCTCGGTGGGTGAGTGGCTGCTGGAAATGCTGCAAAGAACAAACAAGGAGAACAAGAAGCACGTCACGGGAGCCATCCTTTACACTTGGTGGAACATCTGGAAGGAGAGAAAGAAGTGCATTTTTGAGTCTCAAAGCTGCAGGACAGTACAACAGGTTGCGATACTTGCCAAAAAAGAGATTAACTTATATCGGATAGCTTGGGGAGAACATGGCAGAGAAAATGGTGAGTGGGATCAGGAGCACAACAATGGCCCAGGCCAGATCAAGTCGTTTGGATTTTGTTGTCGACGGAAGTGGAAACAATCTGCCAATGCACGGCAACCCTTTTTTTGATCTTGTATCGTGTGATGTGTTCTAATTCCCAGGGTTATTTAGGAGGCCAGCATGCTGGCCGGTATCATAACCTTTTTTCTTTTTCTCGTCATCCTCATTGCCAGGTTTAGCGCACGCTAACTGGCACGCTGTATATGACTATGTTTTCCTCTGATTTCTCCTTAATGCAAAGACATAGCACCTACCATTTTCCGTAAAAAAAAATGGTCCAGATATGCGCCTATTCATAAGAGGACCAGACAGTTTGGATATCATCTTCAAAATTGGTCTTGAAAAAACAAATTCTCTTTAAATAAACAACTGAAACAGGTAGAGAATGAGATTGCAAATTTGCAGGCTCTTCCTCCTTCCTCATATATACAATCATTCTCTGGACGAAGTTTGCAAAAAAAAAAAAATCATTCTCTGGAAGAGTCCCTAATTAGAAAATATGCTTCCATCCAAAATAGAGTTGAAGAATACTATAAGCAGCGCTACAAGAAGAGATGGATCACTCAAGGTGACAGGAATACTTTCTTTCTTCAGAAGAGTGTCATTAGAAGGAGAAAAATAGAATCGGGTATATAAAGAAACTGGAGGAGCTACGTTCACCGCGAATGCTGAACTATTTCATTCGCTACTTTTCAGATTTATTTACTTCTAGCTTGCAGGGAGGCGCAACTATTTCTGATCAGCTCGCTTCTAATGATATAAATGATGACAACCTCACTACTTATCCAACAAAAGAAGAAGTTGCAGACATTTAAAAAATATGAGAGACAATGTCTCACCAGGTCCACATGGTCTTAATGCGAAATCTTACAAAGCTTCATGGAGCTGGATTGGAGATGCTGTCTACAGTCTAATCAAGACTGTTTACCAAGGGAAACGAATTCCATCAGGTATTGAAAGGACTAACATTGTTCTCATTCCTAAAAATTAAAGATTCAATGTTTATATCCTGCTGATTATAGGCCTATAAGCTTGTGCAATGTCATTCAAAAAAATCATTGTTATAACCTTGGCAAATAAAATGCAACCTCATATGCCTATCTGCATTAACAATTCTCAATATGCTTTTGTTAAAGGCCGCATGATTTCCAAGAATATTAGGAATTGGTGTAATGATGCTTTCATGCCAAAACTTGATTTGGCTAAAGCCTTCTACAGATTGGAGTGGTTTCATCAAATATGCTATATATGCGTATGCAAGGTTTTGATAAACATTTTATAGATGGTTGCAGCATGTATTGAATGGCCGACTTTCTGTGTTATTATCAGTGGTTACCTTTGGCAACTTTCAAGCTCACAGAGGTATTCACCAAGGATTTCCGTTATTCATTATTTCTTTATTGTTGCAATATGAACTTACCTGCAAGTTAAAGGATGCAATTTCAGAAAACAAAATCAAAGGTGTTAAGCTGACCCCAAAAGCTCCTACTATTCACTCTCTTTTGTTTGCAGATGATGTTATTAGCTGTTGTCAAGACACATTGCAGGAAGCTCAGGAAATAAAAAATATTTTGATATCCTTTTGCAATGGATCATGTCAAACTCCAAATTGGAATAAATCCTCTGTGTTATTTAGTTCTCACACTCCTTTTCAAGTTCAGGACATAAAGAACGTTTAATTTTCCATGTTCCCTGGACAATGACGCCACTCACGTGAGTCACACTTCTAACTCCATATCTCTCAATCCAACTTTATGGTTTTCTTAAGGATAATTTTCAATCTAAATTTACCAATTGAAAATCAGATTGCATTTCTCATTCTGGGCTTTCTACTCTTATTAAATCTTTCCCATATATTACATGTCTCGTGCTGTTGCCGAAACCTCTAGTTGACAATCTTATTAGTATTATAAAGCACTTTTGGTGGAAAGGTAACAATCAAGGCAGTAGCAGTTAACCCCTGTACTCTCAGCTTGGAAAAAATTGCATCCCTGAAGGAGGTGGAAGTCTAGGGTTTAGATATTTGTACACCTTAAATTAATGAATCTCTTATTACAATCGTTTAGAGGATGTTAAGAGAACCTAATATTCTTTGGGCTCATATTCTAAAAACTAAATACTTTCCCAACTCTTCTTTTTCTTTGGAGGACAGGTACTCATGGACCTAAATCATGGACATGGAGTTCAATTTTAAAGGTAAGAAAACACATGGTAAACGCTGTCCAATGGGGATATTTCAATCTGGAATGAACCATGGTGTCCCATGTGGCCTAATATTTATGATCATATTTTGATGGATGCCATTAACTCAAATCTCCCCATTAAGGTTTCTGATTTGTGGTTGTACAATCCTACAAGATGGAACTTTATTCTCCTAAACTTCATTTTCGATGTGCAGTTTGTAAACACTATTTTGCAGATTCCGCTCTGTCAAACAGGACTAGATTCACTGATCTGGAAGGCCAAACAAATCTGGAAAATGGACAGCTCAAAGTGCCACTAAATTATCACCTCAGGCTAAATATGTAGTCGATCTTATTTCTAAAAACAGAAAAATCCTTCTAAGAGTTCAAATGTTCATATGGAGGCTCATGACCTAAAACATTGCCTCTGCCAAGCTTGTTAACAGAAGAATGAGCAAAGTCTCTTATTTGTGCGCCAGGTTCATTGTTATAGAAAATGATGATCACTTGTTTTTCCATTGAGTTTTGCTAGAGCCGTGTGGTTTGCCTCTCCAATTAGCATTAAAACTGATCAGCTTGGTGGCCCTTGTGCGCATATTCTCTATCTCATTTTCATTAATTAAATTCATTTGAAGATGTTGACCTTGCTTGTTACATTCTGTGGTTCATTTGGAAAGCAAGAAATGATTTAGGTTCCAAAATAAACATTGGTCTGTTCTCTCAGTCATATTTGAGGCTAAAGTAGCACACAAAGCTCAATATAAAGCCTACAGTGTTGATGAGGTTTTAGATACTAATATAAATTATAACCAAGCTCTTTCTCTGAAGGAAAGCTTGGTTTCCTTTTCCAAATATATTTGTATGCAGGTCAGATGCTTCCTATCTTAGTGATGAACTGGCTGGTCTGGGAGTATACGCCCATGGATGATCAGGCGATTCTGGCCTCCTGGTCTCTGCACATTCAGGCAAAAACAAATATAGCAAGCTCTGCAGTCCATGCTGAAATACTGAGCATGTTTCTGGGAATGATCATTGTTAAAGAGTTTCAGATAAAAAACTGCACCTTCCTCTCCGACTGCAATGCACTAGTCTCTTTTATGCTGCATCATCATCAAGATCCCTGACCGGAGAATTCTTCATGCAGCCAAGGATATGATGGATATTCTGAATAAAGTATGATTCAACACATCCCTAGAGAGGAAAATGCTATAGCCCACATTCTAGTTAGGAATACTCTTAATCAGGATGATCAAAATGTATCTTTTAATTGCTCTAACATTAGGCACATGGAAGGCTGTCCTTTTAAAGAAATCTTTTTGTAATATGCCTTCATGGGCGAATATATGTACTACCTCAGGCATTTGAATGAATACAAGCCCATTAGGGCATTTTGACCTTCAAAAAAAAAAAGACAGCAAGGGGCTAATGGCTACAGGGGCAGCCGCGATACGACCGGTAGCAACACGCGAGTGCGGATTGATCCCTTCGACCCTGGGAATCATGCGGACCCGAACCAATAGCTCCTTGACAGTATACAAGGTGACCCAGTGGGATCGATTTCATGAGCTGGTTCAAAAGTCCATTGGTCCGACCCGGCCCATGCTCATTTCTAGAAGCCAATCTCTAACAATTCACCATTTGCCTCAAGAGAAACGATCAACTACACTCCGCTTCTTCTTGTCAATTGAGTCGTGGAGGCCACAGATAGCTTATAATTAGGATATGTGGCGACCTTGGCCTTCAGTGCGATTTGTGGCAACTGGAGCGTGGCGGCAGCTAAGGCATATATATAGGAAGGAAATCAAGATTGCGTAAATCAAAGAAAGTCATAAATCACGATGGTAATCAAGTCTACGTGGGTCCTGTGGGCGGGTACCGTGAGGTCAGGTGTGAAAAAAAACACCCAATGTCATGTTCCCTCAGCATGAAATTGTCCCACCAGCATCACACATTGTAACGCCCACATGGCAGGTGAGATGTCCACGACAGGATCAACGGTTTTAGGTGGTTTTTGATTTAGATCAAGGGTGGGTACACAGGTTGGCTTGGCAGGCTGAAAAGTAATTTTAGAAAACTGATTCTTTATTGGTTTAGACTCAGAAATGAATACTCACTCCATTTTTTTTCTTTTTTCTGTTTCCCACTAGTTTGTGGAAAGGACGAAATCCGCAGTTATGACTGGACCATCACAAACTTCTGAAACCGAGTTCCACATGCTGCTTTCATCAACTACCCTCTCTGATTTGGGGAAGAACCACATGCATCCGCCGTTTGATAAATTTTCCTTCTGCAATGGGGATTCTGAAATCAATATATACCAACCATTATGTTTATGCGCTTGAACTCTGTGATTAAGTTTGAGAGTAGTTTGTGATGGATTATTGTTAGTGGGATTTTTAAATTGGACTATAATTGGCAGCTAGGGTCCTCAGATGAATTGCGCCTTTTTATCATGAAAAATTGCTCCCTTAACTCTCTAGGCTTTCAGCATAAAATACTAACAAGACTATCTCATATTTTGTGAGCATGCAGAATATCTATGTTTCTGAGCGTTTATGGCCCATTGAACTACATGCAATGGAAGTGTACACCAGTGCCTTATTCAAGCTGTTCCGCAAACAAGTTGACAATTAAGCTACTCGTTATAATATTCTGGATACTAGGGATCCATCCATTTTGATTATTGAGCATGATAAAGCTAAGAAGATGGAGCAATTAATGGGCTAGAGGATGGTGGAGGACATTTTGATTGTGACTGTGGGATGTATATATGATCACATGGGAATTGTCTGTTGCCACATCTTGGATGGAAAAATTGATACATTGACCATTATGAATTGCTTTTAACTCTGTTTGAAAAGTATGTAAATGTTTTCAGCTCATGTTTCGCTTGGGAGTTTCTAAGATTCTAGACCGACACATAATGATACGTTGGACACGACATGCCAAAGATGTATTGCCTGATCATCTCAAATTCTACCAGAAAGAAACACTGCCGATGCAAACTATGACTTGCAGGCATAGATTGCAACCATTTTCCCCAATTATGTGGATGGGATGGATGTCCACTTATATAAATATGAAAATCACAGTCATTAGTATGTTGGGAAAAAGCCAATGCGATATATTTCATGAAAACCAGCTGGTACAATTTAAACAAAGAACATTGATGCCTGTTGAAATGTCTCATGAATTATGACCTCAGAATGTTACCTCTGCATATTTCTCATTAAACAAAGAAAATTGAGACTAATTGGCAGCTGGGATACTCGCACAGATGAATTTCGCCTTTTTTTAATGAAAAATTGCTTCCTTAATTCATGACTAGTAATTTGCCCATTGCTACGGGAGATCAAGATCTTGTGTGAGATCATTGCTTAACGTCCAAACGTTGCAATCAAACATTCTCTCATGGGAGATGAAATTTCAGAGTCTCGCAATCAGTAACAATGCCGTCATTGTAAATTCATCATGGTAAGCATGAATGGAAAAAAGTTCAGGCTAAAGCATATATGAAAACTGGTAGCACATTTGTTTCTTTCTTTTTCAGTTAACAATGCAGGAAGTCATGATGTCTTTAACTGATGCTGGACACGAGAACAGCATCTCCAGTTGACGAGGCAGGCAACAGGTTTCCGTAGTCAAGCACATAAGAATATCTCAAGCAACCAATCGAAGAAAATCACTACACTCTAACTAACAATTAGAAGAAACCATGGAGTTGCATCAACCTCGAGAATCAAATTGTTTTCTTTTACCTGAAGCTCGTATTGCACATTGCAGTTGGCAGCAGTGACCTCGACGTGGCCTCTGCATGAAGCGTCGTCCTTCGAGATGACCTCCACGCCTCTACAAATTGTGCAAATCGAAACACTATCAGGATTTGTGGTTCATTCCATTTAGCAAACCGGTAATTCGAATTGAGTAAAGCAAAGAGAGAGAGAGAGTCGAGTATAAGGGTCGCACACTGCCTTACATCTCCCAACCCCGCAGTCTGCCGCCACAGCTAGCTTGCACCCAAAAAATGAAGAGTGCTACTGCAATTATCTCAATCGAACTGGAGAGGTAATAAGCCTTTTGTATGCCCATCGTATACACTACCTCGCTGATATACAGCTAGCTAGGGTCCTTGCACAGATGAATTGCCCCTTTTTGTCATGAAAAAATTGCTCCCTTAATTCATGATGTCATGAAAATGATGGACACAGAATGTGGAAAAAGTGTCACACAGATTTGTAACAGGTTCAAAAACACTAGTACAAAAAGAGCCTAATATGACACTTGAAATTTTACATCAGTGGCGCACACTCATCGATCCGTCACTGCTAGCCCGACATCCGTTACTGTATCACCCATCAGTGGCGGACGGGCTGGCGTCACTAAGGCTACAGGTCCAGAATGACGTATCAGTGGCGGTGGAAATGACATCAGACACGACCGCCACCGAGAAGAGGTCAACGGTGGCGGGTCAATTGACATCACAAGCGTCCGCCACCGCTGAGACCGAAATCAGAGGCGGACGATGACGTCACAACGACCGCCACTGATATTGAGGGCGTAAGTGGCGTACGGCGTGACGACTCCGACCGCCACTGATACCTCTCCGTCTGTGGCGGACGTAAGTGTCGTCACCTACACCGCCACTGGTAGTGCTGACGTCACGCCGTCCGCCTCTGATATGCGTAATCTGTGGCGGATGGGGTGACGTCACTGTGACCGCCACTGATAGCGCGCAACTATATAACAGCGCGTCTTCTCTCCCCGCGCGACCAGTACCGGACTCGACATTGATGTCCGTACGGCGGTGGGGAAAAAGTAGAAAACATGGGGGAAAGGTTTTGATCTCGTTTTTTTTGGAGGATTTGATCTATGAGGTAAATCTTTGATATCCATTGGAGCCATTTTGTGTTTTGATGTCTTTTTTATGGTTAATTTTGAGGATTAAATTTATTTAGGATTGCAAACATTTTTCCTTCAATAGAGATGATTCTATTGTTTTTTTGGGGGAATTTAGTGGATCTTATCTAATATGTTCACCTTCTAAGTCTTATGTTGTTTGTCTTGTGAGTTTATATTGTAATTTAAGAGATCAATGATTTTGATTTATATATGCACCATATGTGTAAGAGAGAGGGGATGGGGAGATTAATATAGTCTTGTGTATGGATTAAATAAAACTATTGTGTTAAATTTGTATAGCATTGTTATTCTTAATTTACTAGTAAGCTACACGTGCTTTGCACGCGAATATGAGGGTAGACAATAGTATCGGCGTGCGACGTTGTGTATTTGTATGGGCAAATGTTTCATAAATTTGTATTTGTTTAACCATAGAACGTATTTGTTTTCTGTCGCCTGTATCTTCTCTATATTTTTGGAATTTATTTCAGAAATTTTATCTTGCCTGCAAGTTCAGATGCAAAAGCTTTTAAGTTAGCCAATTTCTTTTTTTAGGCATTTACATTATTCAGTAAGTCATGATTCTTTCTGAAATGCGGAGCTCAATATCGTTACATTGAGTAGCTGTTTGATGTGCACTTTTGATTAGTATAGTACAGAAATCCATTTATCCCTACTTTGTTTGATATTAAGTATATATGTTCTTTTGAAGGGTTGCAAGTAACTTCTGTGTTGATGTTTTATATTTTTAAATTTTACATTTTAAAGTATGTAATTGCTCATTTTTGTTTTTGCAATCCTTATTTCAGAGTTTGCATAAAAAAATATTTTGTAAGTGCATAAAAACTTAATACAACATGAATTACAGAAGCTTAAGTAATCATGACTTCTTGCTTCACGCTGATGCGCTAACATTTGTCACTAAACCTGGAACATTTGTGCAAACAAACAGCTGTATTTGACGGGCACCAGCAGTAAATAATGAGTGCTGTGTAGAATAATGCACAATAAAATAAGTCGCCTCCTTTGGTTATCACTTATCAGTTCATGTTTATATGTACAGGACTCAACCGTGCTACTGGAAAATATGAAAACGTTGAAGGTAAGATGCTTACACTCTCTGTTTTCTTACCTCCTCTAGAATTTCTGTTCCCTGTACATGTAACAAATGCATAAGCAAATGATATTGCTTGAGACACCAGGCGGAGTGATTGCTCGAAACATTCTGGATGGTGCTACAGCAATCGGGGTCTTGTAGCGGCACTGTCGGGCTCTGCAGCGAACGGAATCCTGTATCTATCACGTGTTGTACTGTAGCGGGAACTGTAGCGCGAATCCAGACGTTCGTGACCCTCAGATCGGCCAAATCAACGGTTGGGATTGCATAACGGTAGGAATTCCGTTCCGTTGTGTAAACCCGGTTCAACTTCGTGCTTTATAGTAGTAGAGATAATTCGTATTCGTTTGTTTAATTATTTTTTTCAAATATTGTAGATGATGGATAGGTCTTGGATGTACAATGGGGGTGGCGGAGATCCAATAATATATTTCGAGGAAGTTACCAAATTTCTCCAAACCGCCAAGGTTCACGCTGCACGTCAAAATACAAGGGCTATATATTGTCCTTGTAAGAGATGCAAGAATAATGTATTGTTTGAGGAACATGAAACTATTCGTGAGCACTTGTTGGAGAAGGGTTTCATGGATCACTACTCAATCTGGATCAAACATGGTGAAACACCAGACACTCGAGAAGGCAACAACATGCAGGGAAGTGCAGAAGGCAATAGTCACGCAGAGAGGACACAAGACAACAATGAGCGTCATAGTGCAGATCAGTGTAACACCCAAGATGATGGCTCGGTACACGAGAGTGGAGGATGTGAAGGCCTCGATGTAGAGGAAATGCTCCGTCACATGGAGCATGAGGATTTACTCCACAACCGAAAGAAAGGCTTGGATAACGCAGAGATGTTGGATAAGGCATCGAGAGAGCCTCTGTATTCCAAAGACAAGGGATGTGAGAGTGACTGCACGGTATTAAAGACGGTGCTTCGACTCCTCACACTAAAGGCCAGCAACGGGTGGTCAGACAGTAGCTTTAATGAATTGCTGCTGGTTTTAGCCGACACATTGCCGAAACCGAACGCTTTGCCGACAAGCACGTACCACTCAAAGAAGCTGTTGTCTCCGTTGACATTAGGCGTACAAAGAATACACGCTTGTCCGAATCACTGCATCCTGTACCGTAAAGAACACGCGGACAAGGTGAAGTGTCCAGTTTGTAACGCCAGTCGGTACAAAAGATACGATGACAATGTTGATGACTCTTGTACCGTGAACATCAAGAAGAAGGGACGAAAGAGGAACAGAGGCGGCAGGACCATTCATCAGAACGAAGGGGAAGAAGATGAGGTTGAGTGCAGAAAAATTCCGGCGTTGGTGATGTGGTACCTACCGGTAGTCGATCGCTTGAAGCGCCTGTTCGCAAACTCCAGAGACGCCAAACTCATGACTTGGCATGCCGCTGAAGATGGGCGCAAGAAGGATGGAAAGCTTCGTCACCCCGCGGATGCCCGACAGTGGAAAAAGTTTGACGTCGACAACCCTCAGTTCTCATACGATCCGAGGAATGTGAGATTTGGCCTGAGTACAGATGGAATGAATCCTTTCGGTGGCATGAGGAACCCACATAGTACGTGGCCGGTGATTCTTTGCGTCTTCAATCTTCCTTCATGGCTGTGCCACAAAAGAAAGTACCTCATGCTGAGTACCCTTATATCCGGTCCACAACAACCTGGCATTGATATAGATGTGTTTTTGGAACCTTTGATGGAAGACATGCAGAAGCTGTGGGAAGAGGGGGTTCGTATGTGGGATGCCTACCGACAGGAGCACTTCACTCTCTATGCTATTATTTTCGTGACCATCAATGACAATCCCGCTCGCCTGACCCTAACCGGCCAGGTAAAAGGGAAGTCGGCATGCGTTGTTTGCGTTGACCAAACATCATGCGTGCACCTTCCAAATTTCTGCAAGCTGGTGTACATGCGACACCGACGATTCTTACCAAAAAATCACAGATACCGTCGAATGACGAAAGAATTTGATGGTACAGAGGAGAAAGATTCCGCACCAGTGCTTCGCGATGGCAAATTTGTTTATAATCTGGTGAAAGATTACAAGGTTGTTTTTGGCAAGCCAGTCAAGGGGAGAAAGCGGAACAAGTCCGATCTGCTTCCAAAGGATGCAATATTTAAGAAGAAATCAATATTCTATAGGTACTTAGCGTACTGGAAACAGTTGGAAATAGGTCATGCAATCGACCTTATGCACGTTACGAAAGGTGTCTTTGATAGCACCTCAGGTCTCCTTATGGACACACCAGGCAAGACAAAGGACGGGCTCCGCGCTCGAAAAGACCTACAAATACAAGGAATAAAGAAAGAGCTTCACCCTGAGCAGTTGGAGAATGGAAAGTATTACCTTCCACCAGCCAGTTTTAACCTAACACTAGAGGAGAAAAAAGCAATATGCAAGTGCCTACGCAGGATCAAAGTTCCCACAGGTTTCTCAACCAACGTAAAGAATCTAGTCTCACTGACCGAGTTAAAGATAAGTGGCTACAACACGCATGATTGCCATATGATGCTTTCTTTGTTCCTCGCGATCGCTGCAAGGGCTATTAAACACCCATATGTCAGGATTGCAATCACACGGATGTGCCACTTTTTTAATGCCGTCTCCAAGAAGGTTATCGACGTTGGAGAATTGCAAAAGATACGTAAACTGATGCGGGAGACTATGTGCCAACTCGAGATGTGCTTTCCCCCCACATTTTTTGATACGATGGAGCACTACATGATCCACATAGCAGATCAGATACTTGTTCTTGGGCCTTCTTACCTTCACTATATGTACCCGTATGAGCGGTATATGTACGTTATGAAAAACTATGTGCGCAGTCCCAAAATCCTGAGGGATCCATGATAGAGGGCTACACAACAGAAGAGGTTTTGGAGTGCTACAACGATTACATGACAGATGGGAAACAAATAGGTGTTCCGCGGTCGCGGCACGAGGGAAGGCTCGCTGGTAAAGGAACTAAAGGAAGACAAACCTTCACCGATGAGAGTTACGAAAGGGTGAGTCAAGCACATTACAGCATCCTGCATCAGTTAAAGATTGCCGCAAAATACGTCGAGCAACACTTGCAACAACTTTCTAAAGAAAATCCCACACGCGATGAAGATTGGATCATGCAAGAGCACAAGAGGTGTTTCACTATATGGTTGAAGAACCAAAACCTACCAGTTGGAGAGACAACAGATGAAAAGACGATGCATCTATTGGCAGATGGTCCACTAAGTCTTGTCACTTCATGGCAAGCGTTTGACATTAATGGGTTGACATTTTACACTAAAGCAAAGGACAATAAGAGTCAGTGCCAAAACAGTGGTGTAACAACAAGCGCAGAGGACAGTGAGGGAAACAAGAACATATATTTCGGATACATCGAAGAGATTTGGGAACTCAACTATGGAATGTCCTTACAAATCCCTATATTCAAGTGCGTATGGGTCAAGGACCAAGGGGTCTATGTGGATGAATTCGGCATGACTCTTGTTGACCTAAACATTGTTGGTCACAAGGATGATCCTTGGATACTCCCCCAAAATGTCGCGCAAGTGTGGTATGCTCCTGACCCAGAAACTGACTGGAAGAAGCAGGTTGTTGTCTATGGAAAACAAAGAATCATCGGAGTTGACGGTGCCACGGATGAAGAAGAATACAACCAGTTTGATGAAGTGCCCTTCTTTGCTGATACAAACCGGATAAGTCAACTTGAACTTGATCTCACCTATTCATCCGTGGTGCCCTACCTGCGCACCGATTGCGAAGGGAAAGTAGTCAAAGGCTAAATACTAATATCGTGCGGTTGTAATATATTAAGTACTATATTTCTAATTATTGTCAAATATCGTGTGGTTGTAATATATTAAGTACTATATTTGTAATTATTGTGAAATATCATGTGGTTGTAATATATTAAGTACGATATTTTCAATTATTGTAAAATATCGTGCGGTTGTAATATATTAAGTACAATATTTCTAATTATTGTAAAATATCGTGTAGTTGTGATATATACTACATTTTCTATTATTGTAAAATATCGTGTGGTTGTAATATATTAAGTACTATATTTCTAATTATTGTGAAATATCATGTGGTTGTAATATATTAAGTACAATATTTTCAATTATTGTAAAATATCGTGTGGTTGTAATATATTAAGTACAATATTTCTAATTTCTAATTATTATAAAATATCGTGTGGTTGTGATATATACTATATTTTCAATTATTGTAAAAGATCGTGTGGTTGTAATATATTAAGTACTATATTTTCTTATTATTGTAAAATATATTAAGTACTATATTAAAGTTCTTTTTGAAAATGCTATTGTAATATAAGAAGTGAAAAGAAAATGAAAACAATAGTTATACAGATTTATCACAAAATATTATATATATGAAATAAAATCATAGTTACAATCGTATATTAGTTACTATATTTCGGCTATAATATATTAAATACTATATTTTCTAATTATTGTAAAATATTAAGTACTATATTAAAGTTTTTTTGAAAATACTATTGTAATATAAGAAGTGAAAAGAAAATGGAAACAATAGTTGTACAGAATTATCACAAAATATTATATATATGAAGTAAAAACATAGTTACAATCGTATATTAATTACTATATTTCCAATTTTTCTACAATATATTACGTACTATATTAAACTTAAAGTGTATCTACATATACTATTTTAATACAAGAAGTGAAAAGAAAAAATAACAATTTTGAAGAAAATACTATTGTAATATAAGAAGTGAAAAGAAAATGGAAACAATAGTTGTACAGAATTATCACAAAATATTATATATATGAAGTAAAAACATAGTTACAATCGTATATTAATTACTATATTTCAAATTTTTCTACAATATATTACGTACTATATTAAACTTAAAGTGTATGTACATATACTATTTTAATACAAAAAGTGAAAAGAAAAAACAACAATTTTGTAAAAATGGTGGCGGCCAGGTTTCGAACCCAGCACGTCCAACATATGAGGCAAACGGCTTACCACTGGGACACAGCGACGTTCATGAAGGAAACAAGATTTCATCTTTAAGTACTGTAAACTATCCCTTAAGCGGACGGGTGACGTCACTCCGTCCGCCACCGTAATATTTCTCAGTGGCGCACGGGATGACGTCACCCGTTCGGTGGCGGGCGGTGGCGTCGGCGCGCCCGCCACTGCTGTCAGCCCCTATATGAATGAGGCTGCCGGCGCCGCCACAACCCTAACTTAGGTTTTCGCCCCCGACGCCGTCAGGCTGCCAAAATTTCGCGCCCTCCCCTCCCTCGCCGCAACGCTCGTCGCCGGAACCCACCTCCCCACGCCGCTGGATCTCGTCGCCCCCGAACCACCGTCCCCGCCGCTGGATCTCGTCGTCCCCGTCGCCCTCGAGCGTCGCCCCCGCCGCCGTCCCAGAGCTCGTGCCGCCGTCGTCGACCTCGCCTTCCCGGAGCTCGAAGTCCCCGCCGCATTCCTCGACCTCGCCGTCCCGGAGCTCGTGCCGCCGTCGTTGACCTCGCCTTCCAGGAGCTCGTCGTCCCCGCCGCCGTCGTGGACCTCGCCGTCCCCGAGCTCGTGCCGCCGTCCCGGAGCTAGTGCCGCCGTCGTCGACCTCCACCTCTCCATCCCCGACCTCGTGGACCTCGCCGTCCTCCCCGTCCTCAACCTAGCCGCGGCGCTCTCCACGTCGCCGCCAACGACCTCGCCGTCCTCGACCGCGCCGTCCCCGTCGCCCGCGAGCTCGATCCCCCTCCTATATCTCGGCCCCGTCGCCGTGCTCAACCTGCCCGTCCTCGCCGACCTCGCCGTCCAGGTGCGCCCCCTCTCCTCTTCCCCTCTTCTGCTCTGCCCCTCTTCCCTCTGCCCCTCTTCCCTCTGCCCCTCTTCCCCTCTGCTCCTGCTGTTACTGGCTGTTTGTGGTCAAGAATATGTGATCCTGCTGTTGGTTTCTGATTTTGGTTACTGATGCACCTGTTTCTGATCCTGCTGTTGGTGGTCAATAATATGTGATCGTGCCGTGGGGTCAATAAGGACCCTGTGTTAGTGATGTCCTGGTGATAAATTGTTGCTGCCCTATATGCTTCTACTGCTGCTAGTAATGTCCTGCTGAAACTCCTAAATTAGAACATATGCGATATACTCATAAGGACTTTGTGTCGGTGTCTAAGTTCAGGGATGCTGAAATTTGGCTTTTTTTCTTGTGCTGAAGTGCTGCTGGTCCTTGTGCTGAAATTACTTCTCGTAGCAATGTCCTGCTTGAACTCATCCAGATAAGCTCTGAATATTTGTATAGTGCTGCCGGATTGTTTTGTTCTGTTATATTGATTGGATGCAATATTTAGAACATATGCTATATATATGATGCTGATTTTTGGGTCTCTTCTAGTGCTGAAATGTTGCTGGTCCTTGCATATTACAACTGCTAGTTCCTGTTATTTCACTCGACATGGCAACCATAATTTCTCTTTTGTAATATGCTACCTGCTGTCATTTCTGCCCATTCACTCCATAACTAGTTGCTGTTATTTTTAATCTTCTGGTATACTATACATAATTTACATGCTACTTCTGTTGATATGTGCCATATTTTTGTCTATATGCCATATATATGTTTCTGAAATTTCTGGCATATGTTCATTTGGTTGGTGGTTATCATTTGGCTGTTATCTTCGGCTATTATACTACTGTTATGTATGTGCTCATATATGCCATATAATCATACATGCCATATACTTGCTTATATTATACTACTAAATATTTTTCTTTTGCCACTGAATATTTTTCTTTTGCCACTGTTGTGACAACCTGCTGTTGTGCTGCTGCTGTTATACTGCTGTCATTATGCCTTTAGCTGTTATCATGTGCCTGTCATATTTGCTTTAGTCATGTGTATTGCTCTGAAATTACACACTTCCTGCTAGTTTTTTTTCTTTTTCATATGGCTGCTCTATTTCTGCCATGTATGCCATGTGCTGAGCTTGTATGCCATGTCCTCAGCTGGTTGCTGCTTTTTAATTCTGCAGACATGATGAATCTCACTTTTGGCCATGAGCTTCTTTCTCAAGTTTGCCTTGATAGTCTGTTCTTTCTTATGAACATGGCCAATGATGCAATTTCTAAGATTTTTATTCTGAGCAGTAGTACAATGCCCGATGATGCTTATTTCCATGATTGTGTAGAAGAGGTTATGAGCTCCATGTCTGATATAGTTTCAGTTACACAATATAATCTGGAATTTCTACACTTAGTTATTACGACTGAAGCATTAGTTGATTTGTATTTCATTCCATCCCTGTGATTGTTTTCTTACAAATTAGTTAGTTAGCTAATTTTACTTAGCAATTTCAGTTAGCAATTTTAGTTTCATATGTAGTTAGTTATCCAATTGAGTAAGGTAATGAAGTTACATCAATCATGAAGATTTTATTCTAGTTACACATCAATCTTATTTTGCAGGAGAAGAGGCCTTCGGAGCTGAACCGGAGCACCAACTGATGGCGTCTTTCCACTTCCCAAACATGATGATCTTTGATGAGGCTGAGGTCAGATTGAATGATGCAAATCTTTTAGGCCTCGTAGTACTTATGAAGAGCCAATCTCCCTATGCCTTCAGTGACATCGATCGCATGACGATAAAGGAGGCCTTACATGACCAAACGGGTGTGGTGCTTCCGGTACAGCAGATCTCCCGGTTCCTTAATGATTATGTGCTGTTCTCCGGCTCATTCGATGCAACCAATCGGATCTTGAGTACAACATCCCTTCAAATTGAGGGACATCACATTGCGATGTTACCACTGATGCCCCTGTATGGTGAGTGTTTAGTACCCATTGATAACACAGTTCCCAACCTCGAGATACAAGCTACACCCCCACAAATTGCTGAAAATTTGCAACCACTGAAGATTGTCGTAATTGGACTGCCACCAGTCTTTTGGAACCAGACTTATCTAGTATCTAGAATCTTCACGAACATATGTGAAGTTACCGGAATCCGTTTGAGGACGCATGATCTCGCATTCGGCATGTTAACACATGCACGCCCGTCAACTATACCTAGGATGGCCCATATTGGCATCCGCAGAAAATGTGGTTCCTTACTGAGCATATGGCCAATTTGGATTAAGGTACAACCAGATCCACCGGCTGATCCAGAGACAGTTGAGGCCAACGGTAACTGCAGTTACAACAGAACCTTGCTCCGATAATGTTACATTGTTTCCTCTAACAATTGTCACTCTTACTGCAGAAACCCGCCCACGAGTCCGCTACACACTCTTTCGGCAACCAAATGGTGACAGGGGTGCGGGGACTTCCGGAACAGGAGGTGCACATGGAGCAGGTCGTCAGCAAGCAGGTATGCTACAACCAGTCTATACATCGCCCCCTAACTACAAACTTGAGCACCTAGACAGTCCAAAAACTGCACTACCTGATGCGGATCCCTCATGCATCAGGTTACTTTCTTGAAGCACCCGATTCATCAAGCGATGGTTCGACCGTAGTATCGGAGACACCATCAAACGAAAGTGACACCGTATTACAGGAGACATCATCAAATGAAGGTTCCACCGAGATAATATCAACTCTCAAAAGTCCCTTCAGCCATGAAAAGTTCCACTGAGATGATGTGACATCACGTCTCAACACTGAAGGGTACATTTAGTTGAACTTCAATCCTTATGTATACAACTATCGAATTAATTAAAACAATATTCCAGCCCTCTCTTTGCTAACACATCTCCTTTACAGCTAAATCCAAAGATGAGGAGTCGCTCGAAGGGGCAAGTACTCAAGAAAAGTACACCGGAGACGCCGCGAGCTTGGTTGTGAACTGTTGTTGTGAACTTCTGTTGTGAACTTATGTAAAATATTGTGAACTTGAGATGTCAACTTCAGTTGTGAATGTTCTGAACTTGTGATGTATTTGAACTTATGTACCCTTTTATTTCTTTGGATTTGCTTGTGTGGACTTTGTAACATCCCCGCCCTAATCATGTTCTAAACACGCTGTTAGTGCCAAACAAGTGAGGGTTCAAGTGATCATGTTTAAGGATTTCCAAAAGAATCCAGTTTTTCAAATGTGATAAAAAATTAGCTTGAACTAAATCATCAAACTTTTGCACAACAGTGGGACCCACTGACATGTCCCTTGGATTACATGTCCCAAAATATAATTTTGGAGTTTTTCCCAGAATTTTATGGATAAGGGAAGTATTTTAAATAATTCAAGGAGCATTTAAACGAGTTTGCATTGACAGAATTTTAATTAAAATTTGGTTACGAAATTCAAAAAGATCCAATAAGGAAACTTGCTCCTAGCTTTGAAATGACATGGATAGTTGCTAGCTCAATCTTAAAAATATAGCTTTTTACTACTGATCATATAGTGTCCATATTTTGGCTGATGTTGCTATAGTGCTAGCTAGTATGCAACTTTGAAGTGAATCTGGTAGCTAGCTAGTACGCAACGCTGCTGTGAAATATTACTTGATGCTGCTGTTGGAACTTTGCCTGCTCTCAAATATTTTTATTTGGCCTGATATAAATTACTAATGTGCTAATAAAATATGTTAGTAATTTTGTTAGTTATGTCTGCAGCTAGTATATATGAATCTCACTTTGGCCCTGATCTTTATTACTTGATGATGTTGTTGGAACTTTGGCTGCGGTCAAATATATTGTTTGCCCTGATGTGGCTATTATCTTTGGCTGTGTACATATATATGAGCCAATTATTTTACTTTCGTTGGCGGCAGATTGATTTCACTTTTTTCGTGCCTAAATAAACATGGCCGATGAAGCATTTTCTCTATAATAAAAATAGTAGTAATGGTCGATGAAGCTTATTTGATTTGTTCTGAGCAGTAGTACAATAGTCGATGATGACCCAGATCACTACCTATTGACTCTGAGCAGCAGTAGCACACTGGATGTTACCTGCCCGCCACTAAAGCCTCTCTTTGTACTAGTGCATCATTTTGACAGATTTACATGGCTCGTTGTCATTGCCCACCACTGCACTATTATTCTTCTCCTTTCCCCTCTTGTTTCTCTCTCACTGATAGATGTGCTACTGCTATGATGATCTATCTACCTATTTATGCTGAGACTTCTATACTACTGCGATGCTGTCAGAGTTGAAGTTGTATGCCGGCCAATGCTCGATGATGAGTGCGGACTAAGCGAGACAGTGTGCCAACCTGGACCATATCTTAAGATATTGGATACATGTTGCCACTCGAGTCAAGGACCTTAGAGCGTTGGATGGCCGTTAATTCGGCAACCCGCACTGAGAGCAATTTAATTTGTTTATTTGACAACTTCCTTTCTCGGCAAATGATGAGGTAGGATAGCCATAGGTAGACTTCCCAGAGTCGATGTGTCGTGTCGATGCGAAGTGAAAATCATTTGGCTTGACATGCCGCGCGGCTCTGAGAAGTCTACCTTTTGCATAATGATAATGCTATCCTCATTCTGATGTCGACGCATGTTTTTTTTAACAATAATATTTAGTAGATGAATAAACCTAACAAGATTTCGGTTATTACACAGTAATCATTTAAGAGTCTAAAAAAATGGACGAAGGGAATCAAGCAGACAGGAGCCCAACTGCTGAGGTACTTCCCAGCGATAACGATGAGGAAGAGGCTGATCCCTATGAGGCTGAATCCCCTCTTTTTCCGCCGTGCGGTAAAAGGCAGCGCGCTGAGGGACCCCCAGACCCCGATTACAATCCGAATGATGAGGTATCAGGTCATCGACACCTATTACATCAGGAGTTAAATGTTTCATTAAACTGACACATGGTGTGCTATTTCGTAGATTCCTTCACAGCCACGACCACGGCGAAGTAAACGAAAACGGTTGTTCGTGGAAGACGCATCTGCCATAGTGCCGGCAGACCAAGTACCCGCTCCTGAAACGAGCTCTATGCAGAAGGAGAAAAAAAAAGGAAAAAGGAAGCGGAACAAGCTAAGTTCTGGCATCCACAGAGTGGACAGGGTCAGCGAAGAAGGGTCGCCAATCGAGCCGCAGGGAATCTTGGCAAACTGGCGCACTGATTGCGGGTGTTTAGTTAGAGAGAAAGGGAAGATCACTTGGTCGAATTGGAAGAAGGTACCCGACACGGAGAAAGATCGTTTGTGGAGTCTCATTGAGGCCAAGTACATCTTCCCTGCCCACTCTCTTGAAGCCGCAAAAGCTGCTACTCTAAAGACCATGTCGAAGTGTCTTCGCACGTTCAGGTATAACCTGGACAAGGACTTCATCAAAACTGGTCGAGACCCATTGAAGGAATTTGGGTTTATCCCACCCGATGACTGGAAAGCCTTCGTCAACTCCAGGTCCTCTGAAGAGTTCAAATCGATCAGCAAAATATTCACTGCTCTGAATAAAAAGAACCAGCTGCATCATAACCTAGGGCCTGGGGCTACAGAGGCAAGATCCCAATATGGAGGAGAAGGGAACGGGAAGCCCGCGAATCGGGAGAAGTGGTTGAGTATGGAGACATGTCTGTCCGTACTCGAAACTGGCTCTTTGCACGGCTGAAGAAACTTGCTAACGGGAAGTTGGTGCCAAAAAACTCCCAGGTTAGTGAAGTGGTGCAGAGAGCCAGGGACTTTGCTGCGTCCCACAAAGCAAAGAAGCTAAAGGGAAAGGAAGCAGATAAGCAGCTTAGCGTTGCCCTCGGGACCAAGGAACACCGTGGTCGCACACGAGGATTCTCTTCCATCGCACGGTGCGTTGTCGAGCCCGAGGACGAGCGTCCCTTCGTGGATCAATCGTTCGAGGAATTTCAGAGGAACATGTTCAGGTTCATCAAGGAGAACCCACACTTGGCGGCACCAATACAAGTTCCTGAATTCACTTTGAGTATCGAGACACCGACAGCAACATATAGCCAAAGCGAACACAAGGCTCCAAGCAGCGCTGGCTCCACGGCTGCCGATACTCAGAGGTACCCAGTGGATGATATCAAGGAGCCTACACCATGCTCTCTGTTTCTGACAATGGAGAGGAAAGGGAAGAGCCGGCAGTTCAAGGTTGCAGAAGGCACTGCTTATGTTGGTCGCGAGATCAACGCAAAGGAATTGCCAAAAGAGTGTGCCAGGGTGTTTGTCAGCCGGGTCATAGACGATAAATTCCTCAAGGAGGAGGTTGACTACCCAGATGAGGAAGAGGGGATTGAGACTCTCGAAGATGCCATCAACAATTTCGTGGCATGGCATAGGAAGGACATTGTTGTACACACCGTGTCTCCATCTCCGCCTCCGCTTCCGCCTCCGCCTCCGCCTCCTGTAGCGGACTGTCCAGCTCCGGGTGCAGGTCGAGCTGCGGAGTCTCCAGCTACAGCTCCAGCTGCGGAGTCTCCGGCTCGAGAGGAAAGGGAAGAGCCGGAGATGGATATTCAAGCTTCACCTCGTTCACCTATAGCTTCTCTGGCCCATGAACAAGAGGACACTCGCAATCCTACGCCTCCTTCGTCACCGAAAAATGACAAGGAGGCCGAGGGTACCAAGGCTACGCGTGCTCCTTCACCTCCGCGATCACCGGAAAAGGACAAGAAGGCCGAGGGTAGCAAGAGATCGCGCGATCCTTCACCTCCACCACCACCAAAAAATGATAAGGCGACTGAGGGGAAAAAGGCAAAGAAGCAACAAAAAGAGAAGCCTTATGATGCTAAGGGGATTGTCCAAGGTAAGCCTATTTGCTTAATTATCCCTAAGAAGACAAGACTTTATAACGATGACCAACCGGCTAAACCACTTGATACTGCATGTGCAGCTTTCTATCGCACCTTGGCCGATAGGACGACGAAGAAGGCTACGGTGCAGGCCGTTGAGGCGCCAAAACGTACGATGAAGCCAGGTGTGACGGAAGGGTCTTGGGATTATGAACAAGATGATTTCCCGCAGTACGTGCACGGCATGCCACTCCTTCCAAGGAATAAGCTCAATGACTGTGATTGGGTAATGAATAGATTTCACGAGTGGTACATTGAGGCGTGTTCCCGAAGCATTGAGAATATCCCATGTCGCGTTCCTGGGAAGATTTTCAACTCCACTGATTTCGAGATGAAGGTGCTTTTTGAGGATATCCATCACATGTATCGTCTCGATCGGATCGACGCGACGATGATAATTCTTTGGTGCTTGTAAGTGCTTTCTATACTTTTATTCTCTATGGAAATGATTATTAAGCATTACTAATGCAATTCTTGTGTAGGATTTGTTGCCACAATGACCAAAAGCATGTTGGGTTCCTCCACCCGCATCTCATATCTGAATTACACCTCACCCCGAAGATCGATGAAAATGCGCCACAATACGCTGGCATGTCTCCAAAAGAGCGGCGTAATATGGTCGACCAAATGACCACAAATATGAGGGAAGCATGTTCGGTCTATATTGGTAGATGCATGTACGAATGGCGAGACAGACACTGCATCGTGGCCCCTTACAATTTTAAGTAAGTTTTCTCAATCACGTCGTTGTTTATTTTGTTGTTCATTGCTAAACTATGAGAGTAACATAGATAATTCTTTGTGTAGGAACCACTGGATATGTTTTCTGATATATCCGAAGCAAGGAAGGGTTTGGGTGTTCGACTCCCTCGACTATGACCATAGAGACTACATGATGTTTATGAAAGTCATAGAGCGGTAAGAACTCGTATCTAAGGGACTCTTGTCAATATATATATAGTTACATCGACACTAAAGCTGACTCGCCATCGTTTACTTTTGCAACAGCGGGTACCAGCATTACATTCATCATTATAACGGCGAGCACCCGGCGAAGTGGGAAACGCATATGGGATGGCGGTGGAACTATCCGGTACTACAATAGAATGAGCTCTCATTTCTATCACTCTATAGGTACTTATGTCGGAGATTGAGTAGGCCTAACGCTAACGTCGTTTTTATGGTTACCCAGTGTCGAAAACAGCCTAAGGGCTCCGTGCACTGTGGCTACTACGTGCTTGGATGGATGTCCATGGGCGTGCATAACAAGTTTCTACACTTGCCTCGCGAACACGCTACGAAACACGTAAGTACATTAAATCACGCAATTTGCACACACACACGCACACATAGTTGCTATAGTTTGTTATGTTTCATTGACAAAATCTTGATGTTTGTTTTCGTCATGTGCGCAGGACACGAAGAAAAAAGGCGTTAGTGGGTATAGCGACTCAGAGCTTTATAGCTTCACATCTAGGATATGTCGCTTCATTATGCATCATCTTATCCATCCCGAAGGAGCATATTTTGATCCTACAAGTGATTTGGCACAGCACATCGACTTATGCACTTGGACCGGAAAATCATCTACAAGCCACCACCAGACCGTCATTGAGAACAATTGGAAGGATGATCTCGCTCGTAGGGACTTGATAGACTATAGTTGGCCGTATGAAAGCGATGATGTTGCTCCATAGCTTATGTACACTATTCTTGACATATTTTTGTAATATATATGCATAGATGAACTTGTAACTTGTATTTTGTTGTTATTATTGATCTTCAATGTTGGTTATGTGTGATGTGATGGATATTTGATATGTGATGATGATCTGTGATGAATATTGGTTTTTGAAAGATATTTGAATTTTAAATCCTGGGTGTATTTGAAATTCGGCATGATTTTTGAATCTGGTACATAGTACCAGTGGCGGGCAGCATGACGTCACGATAACCGCCACCGATATGCAGCAACAGAGGCGGATGCCATGACGCCATAGTCCGCCACTAGCTCCTTGTTTCTGTGGCGGACGCTGTGACGTCATTCCGTCCGCCTCTGATATCTGCAGCGCAGTGGCGGACGGGTGACGTCATAGTGAACGCCACTGTAGGCTCCAACACCAGTGGCGGCACTCATGACGTCATTGTCTCCGCCACTGATGTCCTCGTCGCGTGGCGGACGGTATGGCGTCATCGTCCGCCACTGTTCTCTATATCAGTGGCGGACAGTTTGTGCGCCACCGCTCTGGACGATCTTCTAGTGGCGGATGCTCGGTGGCGCACGCTTTGACCGCCACTGATGACCCAAAAGGCCCGCCACTGAAGGCCCTTTTTGTACTAGTGAAACTAAATTGTCACAGCTAAACATGAAGAAGAAATCCACTTTATATTCATCCAAACTTCTTGTTACATTCCACAGCGAGGTCTTTGTTGTCATACTCCATGCCATCCACTTGCAAAAGGCTCTCCTGGTAGAGCACAAGGCGCATCTGTTGTTGCACACCGTAGTCGTTACTCCAGGCCAAGGTGCGCAGCTCCCCGGTGTCAGGTTCATACATGTACACCCTCTGCGCAGCGCCAGTGGTTGCCAGCAGGACCTTCCTGCTCTTGCCGGAGGATTTGTCGCCGGCGTAGCAGACGACGAAGAAGTGGCCGTCCCATGGCATCGTCAGTTCCTTCCCAATATGCGGCGTCAGATCAATGCGGCGGTCCAATGACCATGATAGCGACTTGTAGTCGCGCAGCATCCAGATCTCGAACACAGCGACGGCCATTAGCGGGCGGCGGAGGTCGCGCACCACCAGGCAGAGGCAGCTGTCGACCTCGGCCATCGTCGCGTACCCCGGATGATATGGGAGTTTATCATCATCAGTGAAAGGCGGCAGCGGGAGCTGGCGGAAGGACTCGCTGCCGAGCTCGAAAGGGAGGACGCCGTTTTGGTTGCCGTTCTCCTCCTCCCGCGACACGAGCATCCAGTGGAGGCGTCCGTCGGCGAACACGGGGTCCGCGTTCGCCGACACGATCCCGCCTTCGCAGATGATGGGCATCTGCCGACCGCGAGGCGCCGGCCAGCGCCACTGGCCGCCGGCGCCGCCGACGGTGACGACGCTGCACTGCAGCCTCGGCACCCACGAGCGCGGCGGCGGGTGGTCCGCGTCGAGCTCGAGCAGCACGGCCTTGTGCCTGTCTTGGGCGTCGTCGTAGCCGAGGCCGGCGCTGTGGAAGTACCACGGCGGGCGGCGCGGGGGCAGGCGCAGATCGCCGCCGGTGGACGGATTGAACACGAAGAATTCCCCTCGCAGGGCCGGCCGACGAGGAAGGCGCCGTGGCACGCCCCGCCGGCGCCGGAGAACACGCGGCGGCAGCCCGCGCACGGCGACGGCAGGGGCCACGTCACCCGGGGCGAGGTGACGCGGAGGCGGGTGTGCGCGTCGGGGTCCACCGAGACGGACACGAACCGCGGGGCGACGCCGGCGCGCGCCGCGGCGGCCTCGCGGTGGCGGCGAGCGAAGGCGGGCGAGGAGATGAGGCCGTTCCAGGACGGCGAGACGCAGCGGGAAGCGGCCAGGGACTTGACCGGCAGCCGCACGAAGATGTCCTCCGCCACTTCGTCCGGCAGCGGCGGAAGAACCGGATCCATCGTCGCCGCCTCCTCACGGTTCGTGATGTGCCGCCTGCTTCGGCCGCCGGCCTTCGTCTGGCGGCGGCGCTTCGCCATCTTGGACGGCGACGGTGAAATGGGGAATTCGGTAGAATGTGTCGTTCGGCGAACGGCGGCGCTGTCGACCGACGGGACGAAAACCTAGATCACCCTGAGTCGCATATATATATCAGAATCAATAACGGCAGTATTTCACAGAATCAATACGGTAACAAAAAGCTCTAGATCAACCGGATCGACTTACTTTTCTGAAAAATAACACTCACGGTGCTGGACCGGGGGAACAAGATTGTGATGTTCTGCAATTACTATTTATTAGAAAGAAACCACAATGAAATGAGCTTTATACAGTAGAGTCTCTAATTGTTAGAGTTCCAAGTAATGCTCATTGATACTCTTGCTGGAAAAAAATCAGTAAAGCAAGGCGAGACTGATATCAATGGTTATATGTTCTTTAGGCTTCTCGACTTGCTATTTGTCCATCAAGAAATTATTATTTTTGAAACACATGAATTGTGAGTAACCTTGTGGTAGAATGCAGCACACGCTATCAAAGGTTGAATAAAATTTCAATTTCAATTGATTCAAGAATATGATGATGACTAAACATATATATATTTGGGAGCAAACTTTTAGGGAACATGTAATATCAAATGAACAATCAAATAGTGGTCCAATAAGCTTCAATGCAGCAGCAGAAATGAAACTTCCAGACATGTGGCCTGCATTCATCATGTTCCAATCGGATCATAAAATTCTGGACTATTAAGGCATGCTTCTCAACGACAATAGCTACCAACAAATCTAAGAAAACGTTGACCTTGAATATACTGTGAACAGATTTTTTTAATTTGTCCCAATTCTTTTCATTTTAGTAAAGCGCCACCACCTAGAGAAATTGATGCAGTCCAAGAGAAACACCAAAGACAAAATTGAAACAACAAAACTCACCCCAAACAGGTGGGTCCAATCGAAAGGAACGATGCAAAGCACAAAACAAATCATCTTCCTCAATGGCAATAATTTATCTGGACAATATTTTGAAGTTCATACATAAATAAGTTTTGCTTCTGAAAATATAAATCGAATCCCATATTGTAATAGAAAAAGATATCCATATAAAAGGTGCCAAGAACAGGTAACAAAATAAGAGTCAACAAAAATACAGCTACAAATTATATTACAGTACCACTTAAAGTGGAACAATCTTAAAATGATATACAAAGCTAGTAGAGAAGCTCCAGAGTAAAAAAATCGCGTCTCTTAATTTTAGCAAAAAAAAGAGAAAAATCCCAATCTCACACATTGGCAACAATTTCGGATGCATCAGTTAATATAACTCTCTTTTTTTTTTACTCAAATCCATGAGAATATACAAAGAAAAGACCAGTATGAGGTTAATCATTACAATTTATGCATGAAGGTTATAGACATAGTTGACAGATGTAAATTGATTTATGTGGCTGCTTTCCAGGTGCTACTGCTTCTCATTTTGAGGACAAAACAAACAAGCACCGTCACCGCCTGTCAATACAGAAACTTGAGATCTGAAATCTTCTTCGTTATCGAATAAAATGGATCTTACGTTCTGGTATTGACATCGGAAACAACAAACTGTTAAGTAAAAGACAAAGTTCTCAGCAGCAAAAGGAACAGGAAAAGAGAAAGAACACATATGAGCTCACCCAAATGTTACATATCCATACGTCACTCATTTGCATGACAAGCTACCCGTGCCATTAAAAAAAAAAGAAAACATAGGACACCTGAGGTATGCTAAGAAAAACCAGAAAAATCTGGTCGCACTAAACATCGTACAGGGATATTTTTATAAGAGACATCCAAATAAAAATAAGAAAAACATTCTTTGTACAGAATGGAGTCCCTGGATCTACTTAACTGGAAATGGGAACTCGATCTGAAAAATGGAAGATCATAATTAGGAGGCACAAGATGTAACCTGGTACGAAGTGTGAATGTTAGTGTTTGTTTGCTGGTATTTTTTACTTCTTCAATGCCATCATGATTCGTGTCATTCGGTTTTTCAAAGTAAAGAGCAAGATCCTCATCGTAATTTCCGAGGTCTTCAGGCCATTTTGCAAGCATGAAACTCTTTACAAGCCTGTTGACACAAAACCATTATCTTATCAGTAACTGTTCACAGCTCCTGAGGGGCCAGAGTGTATTCCTTACGCCTATATGGCTAATATACATATGTGTCCTTGCATGTATATCAACGTGATCTATCTCACTGTACAGTATAATAATGTTGATACACCATATTTCACAGCATAAGCAACATATATATCTTTGTCATACAGGATTCATAAAATATTGACCAAAGTTTCACAGCATAAGCAACTTATATATCTTTGTCCAAAGCTTTTACCATCCAGGTAAATGCATTACTCATGACTGAATTTCATGTTGGACAGCTCGTAATCTATCCTAAAAAAAAATTACTTAAGTCCTTAATGCACAATTGACGCTGCAAAAGCAAACATTTGGACAGTGAACTGAAGAAAGACAACATTACCATGTCCCATGAAGGAACAAGCACATTGTTAACATCCTTTTGCATATCAAAGCTCTCTGAATATATCATCTTCTGAACCTTTGGATGAAAATCAGAATTAAATACAGATATCCTCGAGCATAGCTAATTCAACAAGAAAGTGGCTCGTTCAGGGTATTGGTACCTCTTGGACTTCAGACTTGTGCTCCACGCAATAGTGACCACTTGTTTGCTGACTGGTGGAGGAAAGCTGCTAAGCATGCACCTAAAGATAAGAAGAAAGGTTTCAACACTCTAGTGACCTTGGGCGCATGGCTGCTGCGGAAACACAGAAATGCCTGGGTGTTTGAGGGAGCTCATCTGAATTTGAGCGTGCTGCTCCATTCCTATGAGGACGAGAGGCACCTCTGGTTCTTAGCAGGTGCACGGGGCCTACACGCGTTAGGTCAGGTGGTGCCGGCAGTGTAGTGTGTTTATGCCAGGGTGTGTTGGTTAGCTGGTCCTACGTACCCTTGTGTGTGTTTATTTCTAATCTTTCTCTGACGTAAGTACCCTCTCACAGCTCGGTCCGGAGTAGGAGGATCTACCATGTACGGGTTGTGATTTCTTCTCTGTAAGACAATGATGTGCAGCTCTCCTGTGTATTCGAGAAAAAAAAAAACAAAAAACCTAAAAAATAATATAATTCAGATAAAATAGTAGCAACTAAAAAGTTATCTAACTTCAGCAACTAAAAATTATTAGCATATATAATGATTTTACAAAAATGAAGCTTGAAGACAATGCCAAGGAGGAAACCAGCCAAAAACACAGTTTCACCATTGGATCCTCATCTCTCACAAAAACGCAAGTAGCCTGGGTTCATCTCTTGTTATAACCGCCAATGCTCCTAGCCAATTTTTGTTGGTCATATTCTTGGGTCGGACAGGCCAGTGGTATGTATAGTTGTGCTCCAAGAGATAGTGTGGTAAATATGACGCAAATGCCATTAATGCAATACAGGAAGAGTATATTACTATAATACAAATTGCACAAATACAGACATTGAGGACCAGCACATATATTCTTTTGACAACATAATAAGCTTTCATCTCATTCAACATTCAAGCGACTTTGGGGGCAGAAAATCAGCATATTATTGTTTTTACTCTCAACTAAAAAAAAATATAGAATAGGAGAAACCAGATGCTATGGCAGGCAACCTGGATCTCACTTTTACAATTGAAAAGTTGTATTCTACCAAAGAAAAGTTGATTGGAGCCAAAAGCAATATATAATCATCTGAAGTACCAACAATGGAGCATTGGAACACCTGGTTTCGTTCTTTTATCTATTCTTGTACCGATTTCAGACAACAACCCATCCTTTTTCATCGTCCCTGTAAGTTGACAAGAATGCATTTTAGTGAAAAATTGATGGTTGTATTATGACCAATACATACTTTGGAATAGCGTAATACAAATTTACAGCCGTCATGGTGGTCTGACCACAAAAAATCTACTGGCACACAAGTGACAAAAAGTTTCCCAACCCAGCAATGGTCCAAGCATTAATCCATAAAGATGATCTTTTGGCATCTATGATCTTTTGCAAAACAAAAAGAATCAAGCGAACTGAGGCACTGGCATGCCAAACAATGGCAATGACCCGTGGACAGAAACCTAGAACATAGTGTTGCAGTGCATTTTGCTGGGTAAAACATGTACATATATACTACAGTGAACATAAAGTGTGAGACGAACTAGAAACAGGGAAATTAAAAGGTGTGATTGGTAGAGGTTCTTTGGGCGGGCTGCAGCTGCAGCTGGCTGTTGATCAATTCACGTCAGCAGCGGTAGAGGCAGCCACAGCTGCAGCTGCATCGATTTCTATTTTTTTCTCGAACATGCAAGAGAGCTGCATATCTTTGTATTATAGAGAAAAAGAATGGTCCATAAAATGACCCCTCATGCTAGGACCAAGGCAAGAGGGGTTAACACAGACTCCAACTTTTACCTAAACACTTGCAAACAAAAAAATGACCCCAAATACAACAGGCTCAGCATTGGCTTAGCAACGTCCTAGACCGAGCTCTCTAAGGCCCCGAGAGCCAGCAAATGTCCATAGTTATGCTTCAAGTTTCAAGTTACTCAAAGCGACTTGGACCTTGGGCGAGGTTTCGCGAAATACACCAGCGTTTTTATGCTTCCAGATCGTCCAAGCTGCAAGAATGATCAAGGTGTTTAACCCTTTCCTGTGTTCTCAAGCTGGTAGTCTTGTAAAATACCTATCCTTTCATTGTATTATGCTGCAGTTTTGTGCTCGTTAGCAGTCTTCAGCTCATTTGTATAGGAGCAGAAATAAGTATATGAAAGGTTAAAAGAAAAACTGAATCAATGGTTGTTTTTGCGAGCAGATACACCAAAAATTTGAAATTTCAAATGTGAGAGTACCTATATAGCCTCCAGGAAGGACACAGAATCCAGCATCTAAATAAAATAATTGTTAAAAGCCCTTGAAAGAAAATGCTAAACTTCAGCATAAACACAAGTTATGTGAAAGGAAACAAGCATCGAGGTACAATGGCAAAGGCATTCAGAAGCAGCTTGATCTCCTGCATAAACTAAACCATTATTGCTCTCCAGCATAAACTTTGTCAAGATGAAAAATTATTATTATTGCAAAGAGCAAAAAACAATTAATTTCATGGTAGCTCATGCGCTAGTGCAGACAAACCATGGTTGCCGGCTCCGTGCACAGGGTATGCAAAGCATGCATATGGTTCGTGAAGCTATCCTACAAGGCTATAGCTAATTGGATACGAATACAGATGCCTCGTGTAATTCAACTTATCATAAAATAAGTCGTACATAGTTATGTTGTCTCGCTGGCATAGTATCAAACACAATTAATGCATGGAAAACAAGGGGAAATTTCCACGGTGGTTCATTACCTCACTGCAATATTGCACCTGCCACTGTGCAGTCCCCCACAATCGGATCTAAGAGAAAATAAAATGTATAAAGGAGTCGAATGAATGTCTCAGACGTAGAGTTTGATTCCGGAATAGATTTGAGGCTAGGATTGAGATAGGGGAGAACAGGAGAGTGAAGGAGAGACGCACCAGAGACCAGGACATATCTGGGAAGTTGTGATGGCCGTCTCCGTTGCCATTCATCGCACGTGGGGCGGGATCGCAGCGTTTCAGCGACCGTGATGGCCCCCCTGCATCAGAGCACTGTGTCCAGGATGTGGTAGCAGCCATGGTCACTGCACCATTGCCTCTTCCCCATGCTAAGAAATCCTGAGACAACAGTATTAAAACGGCATTTTCTCCCTAATGGCTTATCGGAATTGAGGGAGACTGAAACTGTTTGAAAGATAAAAAGCATCATGAGCTTGAGATACTAAATGAAGTAAAGCCCTAAGATCATAATCCGCTATCAGTACCTGGCCCACACGATGAAGTGGAAACCCAAGCTGTGGTCATCTTTGGCTACTTGAGGGCGAGGTATAGTTGCGAGCTACCAGGATGCAGACTATTAATTTAAGAAAAATGTTAGAGACCAAGCTTCGCTCATCATTTGGCTTACCTGACAGCTGACCCCACAAGCTCCTACTATTCACTCTCTTTTGTTTGCAGATGATGTTATTATCTGTGGTCAAGCCACATTGCACAAGAAGCTCAAGAAATAAAAAAATATTTTGATATCCTTTTCAATGAATGAGGTCAAACACCAAATTGTAATAAATATTATATTTTATTTAGTTCTCACACTCCTAAAAGGATTCAAGATTATAGGTCTATAAGCTTGTGCAATGTCATTTATAAAATCATTGTTAAAACCTTGGCCAATAAAATGCAACCTGATATGCCTATCTGCATTAATGATTGTCAATATGCTTTTGTTAAAGGCCGTAAGATTTCCAAGAATATTACCATGAGATTGTTCACTCATTTTCTCTTAGGAAATGGTGCAATGATGCTTTAATGAACATTTTATATAGATGGTTGCAGCATGTATTGAATGGCTGACTTTCTGTGTTACTATTAATGGCCAAACATTTGGCAACTTCCAAAGCTCGAGAGGTATTAGCCAAGGATGTCTGTTATCGCCTTATTTATTTATTGTCGCAATAAATGAAATTTCCTGAAGGTTAAAGGATGCAATTTCAGGAAACAAAATCAAAGGTGTCAAGCGGAAGGAGCTGGAGGTAAAGGTTTTAGCGATCTGTACACCTTAAATAATGAATTTCTTATTACACGTCTCGTTTGGAGGATGTTTAGAGAACCTAATATTCTCTGGGCTCATATTCTAAAAATTAAATACTTTCCCAACTCTTCCGTTTGGAGAACAGGTACTCATGGACCTAAATCATGGACATGGAGTTCAATTTTGAAGGTAAGAAACACATGATAAATGCTGTCCAATGGAGCCTCTGCAATATATGAGGATATTTCAATCTGGAATGAACCATGGTGTCCCATGTGGTCTAATATTTTGATGGATGCCAGTAACTCAAATCTGCCCATTGAGGTTTCTGATTTGTGGTCGTACAATCCTAAAAGATGGAACCTTAAATCTCCTAAACTCCATTTTCGATATGTGCAGTAGTTTGTAACACTATTTTGCATATTCCACTCTGTCAAACAGAAGGTCAAGATTCACTGATGTGGAAGCCAAACAAATCTGCAAAATGGACATCTCAAAGTTCCTACAAGCTTATTCATGGAGAAAAAAAAATCTAGAGTGCTGTAAGTGCCACTAACTTATCACCTCAGACTAAATATGTCGTCGATCTTATTTGGAAAAATAAAAAAAAAATCCTTCCAAGAGTTCAAACGTTCATACGGAGGCTCATGACCAAAAACATGCCTCTGCCAAGCATGTTAACAGAAGAATGAGCAAAGTCCTTTTCTTTGTGCACCAGGTGCAATGTTATAGAAAATGATGAACACTTATTTTTTTTCATTGCAATTTTGCTAGAGCCGTGTGGTTTGCCTCTCCAATTAGCATTAAAACTGATCAGCTTCATGGCTCATGTGCTCATATCCTCTATCTCATTTTCAACCATCTAAATTCTTCTGAAAATGTTGACCTTGCTTATTACATTCTCTGGTTCATTTGGAAAGCAAGAAATGATTTAGGTTCCAAAATAAGCATTGTTATGTTCTCAGTCATCTTTCAGGATAAAACAGCACACAAAGCTCAATGTGAAGCCAACAATATGATGTTTCAGATACTAATATAAAACATAACCAAGCTCTTTCTCTCCAGGAAAGCTTGGTTTCCTTTTCCAAATAGTGAGTTACATTCTCTATGATTAAGTTTGAGAGTAGTTTGTGATGTATTATTGTTAGTGGGATTTCTAAATTGAGACTAAATGGCAGCAGGGGTCCTCGCACAGATGAATTGCACCCTTTTGTCATGAAAAATTGCTCCCTTAATTCATGATGTGAAGAAAATGATGGAAACAGCATGTGGTAACATGTTTTGCAGATTTGTATATCAGGTTCAAAAAATAAATTGTCACAGCTAAACATGAAGAAGAAATCCACTTGGATATCCCACTACGGGAATCCCTCTCTTTGCCGTGTGCTGGATGCACACGGCAAAGGGCAAAAAACACCCGGCAAAAGGTTTGCCGGGTGTTGCTCACGGCAAAGAGCACTCGGTCTAGTTTTGTCGGCAAACATCACTTTGCCGTGTGCTTTCTTTCGACCACACGGCAAAGAAGATTTCGAGATAATAAAAAAAAATCGTCCGCCGCCACGTCACCGTGACCGTCGCCGCCTCCTCCGCCGCTGCCTCCTCCCGGAGCTGCCCGCCACGCCGTCCTCTCCTCCATCCGCCTTCGCGCCCGAAGCCAGGAGGAGCCGCCACCGGGAGTTGGTCGCCGCCGCGTCGCCACCATGCCACCGCGGCCACTCCTCCCAGATCCGCCGCCACGCCACCGCGGCCGCTCCTCCCAGATCCGCGCCACCGGTCGCCGCCGCGCCACCGGGAGCCTCCGCCTCCTCCCAAATCCTGCGTCGGGCCACCGGGAGCCGCCGCCGCCTCCGCGCCACCGGGAGCCGCCGCCTCCGCCTCCGCCTCCGCCTCCGCGCCACCGGGAGCCGCCGCCTCCGCCTCCGCGCCACCGCGAGCCGCCTCCGCCTCCGCGCCACCGGGAGCCGCCGCCTCCGCGCCACCAGGAGCTGCGCCACCGGGAGCCGCCGACTCCGCCTCCGCGCCACCGCGACACGGCCCAGAGCATGCGAGAGAGAGAGAGAGAGAGAGAGAATGAGTGGATGAGAGGAGAGGAGAGGAGATAAGGACGGGTGAGCGCCGCGGGGGAAGGGAAATGAGGCGCATGGGCCCCGCAGGGGAAGGGAAAGGAAGGCGGCTCGCGCGGAAGACTTTTCGCTCGGCGCGGGGGAAACTGAGTTTGCCGAGCGCTCGGCGCGTGGGCCCCGCGGGGGAAACTGAGTTTGCCGAGCGCGCTCGACGATTCCGCTCGGCAATGTTTGCTTTACCGAGCGCTGTACCTGGGCACTCGGCAAACCAGTGATTTGCTGAGTGCCCGAGGGATTATACTCGGCAAACAATTTAACACACGGCAAACTATGGATTTCCCGTAGTGTCCTCTATTTCCATTCAAACTCTTGGGTTACAATATTCCACAGCAAAGTGTTTGCACAACAAATGGCGTCTTACATAGTCTGCAACTAGTTCAGACAGACAAATTAATCGAAAACTGCGAATGCCATCTGATGTTTAGGCACAGTATCCATGATGCTTCCAATGTTGATATACTCCATGCCAGCACTGCTGCTCGCGACTGATTTCATTACAATACTAGATCGATATCGGTATGGAATGACACTGGGAAAAGGAAATTCTGAGTATGACATCATTTTCCCTTCCTTAATTACTCCATGCATGTCCAATATTGAAGAGTGACCGGGGTACCTAGATGCAGAAATCCTCCCTTCCTTAATTCGCGAACGTGAATTCGATGTCTTTGTTGTCATAATCCATGCCATCCACTTGCAAAAGGCTCTCCTGGTAGAGCACAAGGCGCATCTGTTGCACACCGTAGTCGTTCCTCCAGACCAAGGTGCACAGCTCCCCGGTGTCAGGTCGATACATGTACGCCCTCTGCGTAGCGCCAGCGGTTGCCAGCAGGATCTTCCGGCTCTCCCCAGAGGACTGGCCGCCGGCGTAGCAGACCACAAAGAAGTCGCCGTCCCATGGCCTCATCAGTTCCATCCCAGTATGTGGCGTCAGATCGATGCGGCAGTCCAACGACCACGACAGGGACTTGTAGTCGCGCAGCATCCAGATCTCGAACATAGCGAGGCCCTCTCGCGGGCGGCAGAGGTCGCGCACCAGGCAGAGGCGGCCGTCGACCTCGGCCATCGTCGATTCGTCGCATACTACGGCCATGGGAGGTTTTCATCAGCGAAAGGCGGCAGCGGGAGGCGGCGGAAGTACTCGCTGCCGAGCTCGAAAGTGAGGACGCCGTTTTGGTTGCCGCATAACCCGATCTCCTCCTCCCGCGACACGAGCATCAGTGGAGGCGTCCGTCGGCGAACACCGGATCCACGTTCGCCGACACAAGCTCGTCGTCGTTGCAGATGACGGGCGTCCGCCGGCCGCGAGGCGCCCGCCAGCGCCACTGCCCGCCGGCGCCGCCGACGGTGAAGACAGTGCACTGCAGCCTCGGCACCCACCAGCGCGGCGGCGGGTGGTCCGCGTCGCGCTCGAGCAGCACGACCTTGTGCCTGTCTTGTGCGTCGTCGTAGCCGAGGCCGGCGCTGTGGAAGTACCACGGCGGAAGGCGCGGGGGAAGGCGCTGCTCGCCGCCGGTGGAGGGATTGCAGACGAAGAATTCCCCATCGCAGGGCCGCCCGACGAGGATGGCGCCGTGGCACGCGCCGCCGCTGCCGGAGAAGATGCGGGGGCTTCCCGCGCACAGCGACGGCTGGGGCTTCGTGTCCCGCGGCGAGGCGACGCGGAAGTGGGTGTGCGCGTCGGGGTCCACCGGGACGGACACGAACCGCGGGGCGACGCCGGCGCGTGCCGCGGCTGCCTCGCGGTGGCGGCGAGCGAAGGCGGGCGAGGAGATGAGGCCGTTCCAGGACGGCGAGACGCAGCGGGAAGCGGCCAGGGACTTGACCGGCAGCCGCACGAAGATGTCCTCCGCCACTTCGTCCGGCAGCGGCGGAAGGACCGGATCCATCGCCGCCTCCTCACGGTTCGTGATGTGCCGCCTGCCGGCGCCGCCGGCCTTCCTCTGGCGGCGGCGCTTCGCCATCTTGGACCTCGTCGGCAAAATGGGGATTTGGTAGAGTCCTCCAACCCTAGGGTCACGTACCCCTACTTTATCCATTTATCGCACGGCAAGGAAGGGCGGACCTGCTTCAAGATTCGTGGGCGGGGGGCTTTGCGCCGTCGTCTCGTCCCCGCCAAGTCCCAGCGACGATGCCCCCTCAACTGCGGCCCCGACGGCGTCATCGTCCCCGCCCGATCCGAAAGATCGACTCGGGCAAGCCCCAACGAGGTCCCCATCCCATGAATACAAAAACCTAGATCGTCCCGACTCTGAGTCGTCGCCTATGTCCTGCTGGACCCGGCCAGGGCCAATAAAACTCAAGCGCAGACTGGTGCAGGGCAGAATGCGTTTGGTTTGTGCAGAAAGTGAGAGGGTTAAGTTAAGACTCCATAAATAAGTGATGTAATAATAGGTTAGAAAAGTCTTTTGTTTCCCTTCTCGAGGCTATGGCCGGTTTTGCGCGCGCCAAAAACGGCTGGTTTTGTGTGAACCGAAGTATTGGCCGATCATTGGGTCGGTTGCGCCTGGGCGCAAATTGAACTGTAAACAGTAGTTTGTCTTAGACTACTTTTGCAAAATGGACTAGGGTAACACCCTATTACTCGAAAAAAAAGGTGGGAGGGTTAACGCGCGATGGTGGGAGCCGAAGCGCGACCTCCTCCCCACCTCATTGTGTCCTTCTACCTCCTCATAACATTGGAGACCAAGGCCCACCGCCGCCCTCGCGGCCTCCGACGATGTCCAAGGTGCTGGTGCCACCTATGTAACACCCTGTGTTTTGCCATAAAATAAAAATCACTAAAAATTTGAACTTTTTGAATTCAAACAAATTCAATCAAACTAGAGCTCAAATCCATGCCAAAATTGAATTTCTGAATTTTAAATGTGCATCCAATCACACCATGAGCATGTTTGGAATTTCTTGTTTTTATTTATATGTTCATTTGGTTTTGATTCTTTTTCAAATTTGAATTGCATTCAAATTTGTATTCCATCTAAATCCTGTGAAATGTTTAAACACATTTCCTTCATCCCGGGCCGCCTTTTCTCTTTTCCCTGGCCGGCCCGACTCCCCCTTCCCTTCCTCTCTTTCTTTCCCGGCCTGCTTCGACCCAGCCTCCCCCGGCCCAGCTCGCCAGCCCATCTCTCTCTTCTCTCTCTTCCGCGGACGCGCGCTGACCGCGCCCGTCGTCTTCCTCCTGACGCCGCGCAGCGCCGCCCATACCGCCGTGTCGCTGCGCCGCCCCGCCTCGTCCCGTCGCCGCTCAGTAGCCGTTGAAGCCGCACGTGCCGCGCCCGCACCCGCGTCGTCTCGTCTCATCTCTCCATCCCGTCGGCCAACTCCCGCAGCGCGCGCCCACGCCGGCGACCACCAGCCGCCCTCGGGAACCGGCGAGCCGCCATGCTCCAACGTCACCCCGCGCAAGCCTCCCTCTCGTTCAGTCTCGTCGCCAGCACTGTGGCCATCCTCGAGCACTCGTCATCCGCGCGTGGCCGTCGTCCTCCTCCCTGGCGCGCCATCGCGTCCATTTTGACTCCCGCCGACCTCCATTTCCGCGACGCCAGCCCACGCACGCGCTCGCCCCGTCTCGTCCCGTCCGTCGCACTGCAGTCGCTTCGCGCACTCGTCATCCGCACGTGAAGCCGTCCTCCTCCCTGCACGCCGTCGCGTCGCCTTTGAATCTCGGCGACCGATGCTTGACCGCGCCAAACGCTCCGCCTCGAAGACTCCTCCCTCCGCCGCCTAGAAATAGCCGGCGAGCTCCGCCCTCACTCCCTCACCTCTCCAGCGAGCACAAACATCACCGCCATCGCAGCATTCGCCCCCAAACTCACTTTTCCCCGGTGTCCCCTTCCTCTCCGGCGACTCCCTCTGGCCAGCGTAAACACGGCAAACAGTAGAGCCCCGCCGCCTCTTTCTTCTTCCTCTGGCCTCGTCGTGCCTTGGCTAATCCCATCGCGCCTCCTGTTTTCGCAGTTGAAGCGCGGAGCCATGGCGTCCACGGCGGGCTAGGGTTCCGGCGACCGCGCACGTTGACGAGCTGTCCCCGGCACTTCTCCGCCTCCATCCAGCCCACCGTGAGTTTCGCCTTCCTCTTCTCTCCCTCCTGCGCAATTTCTTTTCCTTCTTCCCCTCTAGCGCGCACCTCCGCACCGCGCGCCATCACCGCCGCCGCTCTCCCTCTCGCCGCCGGCCACCGTTGGCTTCCCCCGGCCAAGCCGAGCGCGGCGAACTCTTCCCCACGCCCCCGCGCACGCACACGTGAGCACACACTCGTGGGAACTCCACTCCCACGCCGCTTTCACCACGCACCTCCGCACCGCCTACCTCCGGCGAGCACGCGCCGCCGCTCTGCTCACCGCCGACGACAACATCTAGCACCCCTAGCTTCGCCTCTCCGCGTAGAGCACGTAGGTGCCCTTCTCGTCGCGTTTCGACCACCGCAGCCGCCGCCGGCGAGGTTTCCGGCGACGCGCCGCCGCGCTCCCCTGTCTCCGGCTGTTTCTGACGCGTCGCGCCGCCGTCCGACGTGGCGTGCCACGTCGGCAAGCGTGGGCCTGCGCGACTGGGTCGCACCGCCACGTGGTGCGCCCGGTGCACCGTGGACCCCCTTCACACACGCGCCCGGTTCACGCACACGTGAACCGAGTCCACAGCACATTCCCAGCACAGTGCATCCGGCCCCATGGGCCCATCTGTCAGCCACACATACTCCTGTAAATGCTATGTCCACACGGTAAACGTACACAGATTCTTTTTCGAGCACTTTTCTAATATCAGAAAAATCCCATAAATTCTCCAAAAATACTAGATTATTTTCTAATCATCTTTCAATACTTGATCATCCCAGATTAATTAAGTTTTGCCCATACTTAATTAATCAAGCTTAATCATATTTCATTTTAATTCCGCGAACTTCCAAAATTCATGTCTTATTCGTTCTAACTCCAATTTTGGCGATTCTTTCGCCAACATCTAAATTCATGATCTATCTAATGCCATCAAGAACTTCCCCATTTGATCTTTATTGGATTTCATTTGTGTTTGTTTAGTTAATTGTTTGAGCGGTAGATTTATTTGTCGTTATTTACCTTTAATCGCTAGATAATCAAGCTTTCGAGGAAGAAGCTGAGGATCCGGATTACGAGGACTTAGAAGAAGAAGACCTCGGTGAAGGCAAGTCCTAACCCTCCTTGAACATGATTGATCCTATGTTTACAAATTACCTACTTAGAGCTCAGTTTATAAATCAAATATGCATGATGTTTAAATGCTTAGTATGTCCTAAATGTTGTTGAATGCCATGCCTTGTTATTGATTACCCTGCTTCCATTGCTAGACTTAGGGCCCAACTTCGTTAATTATTTAATGATTAGTTGGAATGCTATGCCGCTTAGGACTGATACACATGTGTACTTAATTTAATCCTGCTATACATGCTTTTTAGTGTTAAATGTGTGAGTGCTTGGTGGTGTGTGTTGTGAATGTGATAATGTGGGATGGTAATTAGTGACTTGTGCAACCCTATAGTGGGGATATTTTGGCGGGAGCAGGCGAGATAGTCCTCAGTGGGGAGGGCTATCTCTAGGATGCGACTCCTCTGTGAGGATAGCTATTGAAGATGCCTGTTTCGGTCATATAAGGACCGGTTCCTGTGCCACCTGGCCTAGCACCCTTCGTACAGCCACAAGTCTTGTATGGGTAAGATTTGGAACCACACCCTACTATAGTGTTCACCCGGTATCCCACTCGAAGGCAGGAGTTGCAGCGGAAGCCAGGAGAAGACTCGTGGACAAGTGGGAAGCGGGTTCGGCATATGGATACTTTCAGGCCTTTTTATATGATATGATGTGATGAAGCCCCTGGTTGGATGAATTTCCGTGTGTGGATGCCGGTGACACCAAGTAGGTACGGGACCTCAGTATGTCTGTCCAAACTTCGACGGAGGGGAGAACAGGCGTACCTTGTGGGGAATCGTGTATAACCTCTGCAGAGTGTATAATCTATCTGGATAGCCGCGTTCCACGGTATTGGACGACGCGAAAGCTTTGGCCACACAAGATTAGTATAACGGTGTGAGTTATATCCTTGGCGTGTTTTTGGAATACTCCGGTGTGGAACCGTGAGCTGGTTTCCTGCCAGCATTAAAACTTGGGAACTGGCGGGATGGATTGCATCTCCCCCAGGGCCAAACAACCCCACTATATACCAACAATAATCTTGACTGTAGTTGCAACTGTCTTTGCTTTTAAAACAACCCTTGCATAAAGTTAGCTTTTCGCCGCTGTAATAAACCCCCAGCCTATCCTTTGGTTATACCCTTTGCATAAATTACCCCCTTGTGTTAGGGCTTGCTGAGTACCTTATGTACTCACCCTTGCTTTAATCATTCAGATGAAGAGCCCGAGTACGAGTACCAGGAGGGTGAAGATGAAGAGTAGGGTTCTGTCCGCACTCAAGTTGCCTGTAGTAGTCCCGTTTCCGTTTTCCGCTGCAGTTGTGTTTAAGTGGTTCTGTTGTAGTAGTTCCTCAATGTGATGTTTGTTGTAATAAGCCGGCCGCTGGCCGAGTGTTGAAAGACCTTTTATGTATAAAGGCTTGTATGAGACTTGGTAATATTTATGTAAGTTATGACTCTGCGATGACATTCTGTGTAAGTGTTCGTATCAGCGTCTGATCCAGGGACTGATACGGGTAAGCACTAGTGCTCCAGAAATGGGGTACGACAACCTACACACGCTGCCGCTGCCCACCGCCGGCCACTAAGCCCTTCGGATCATGATATGCACCCCCACCCCCAATTGACTACCCCGCCCTCATGCTGTTCATGGCTCCGACAGTGTCGCCTCTCAGCACCGTCGCCCATCGCCCCCAAACCTCCATTATTTTATGTCCGTCGGAAAGAGAATCCTCCACCCCAAGAACCACGAAACTCTAATCCCCCCCCCCCCCCACCCCCCACCCCCGCTGCCCTTCTCCACCTCTGGGATGTCGCACCCGGCCGCTCGCCCTGTTCGTGCTAGACCCACAACACACTTGCCGTGAAAAAATGATCCGCGCTGAGCACTCCAAGGAAACGGGACAAGCAGTCACATTTAGTGGACCTGATGGTTGTCGTTAAATTATTTTAACATATTGTTTTTAATTTTTATTATCTTCTATTAAATTACAAAGTTACTGGTAAAGTTGTTTTTAGATTCCAACTAGAAAATTTGCGCGCAATTAGCGCGCTTTATGGCCCTCTATTTTTTGTGGTATGGCATGCTCATTTGTTCAAACACTTCAGTAGCTTACTTTTATCATATAATTATTTCTGACCGTGTTATTGTTAGATAATGACTCACAGTAGTAATATTGCAGGACTTTAATGCTTATTGTTGTACCAACTGTTTGTTCATCCTTCATATATTTTCTCATTTCATTTTTCATAAGGTAAACGATAATAAAAAAATCAAAATGCTTGCTAGCTACAAGGCAAACATTTGTCAGAATTTGTGATGCACATTACATGAGACCAAACAAAATCATGTGCAATTAACAATCTAAGAATGCACTATAAACTATTTAAAGCGTGCTGATATGCTTGAGTTAAAAACTTATATTGGTAAAAGTTACCCACTTATATAAGAACTTCTTTTTCCCAATTAAGCTCTTTCCTGAACAAATTCTGTTAGATATTTGAACTTTCTACTCATGTGACGTACGCTTGCAGATGCTACCAGTATCGTCTACATGTGTGCAGACCACCGTAAACACAAAAAAAAAAGTGCGAAGACCACCGGCTGAATTTTTGCAGAGAAACAACCAACTACATCGATTTGGAAAAAATTGCTTAGGATATCTAACATATTAGGGTCCAAAGGTTAAAAAATATGGTTGGAAGGGAGACACATCTCTTCAAACAATTTATAGAAGCGAGGAGTCTGTCACCACCTATTGTGGTAACCATCCTAGGAGTGTTCTCACAGGGTTACGAAGAGAATGATCAGCACAGTCAAAATCAACCTGCAAAAAAAAAAAAGTGCTGCACAATTTGTAGGTAGCTAACTTCTCAAAATTTATGGTTGGCTGGGAATTTTAAAAAAGAAATATGTTTGTCTATTTAAATATCTGTCAATGCTCTACACAAGTGCAATCTTTTTATTATTTTCCCTGACAAACATCAAGAAGTGAAGTAATAGGTCCTCACCAATTCAGGTAGCAGCCATGACAATGAGTTGAAAATAGATAGATATATGTTGGTTAGGAGAATCGTGCAATGCTCAGAAAGCACTGTAATACTTTTAAGACATAATCTCAAGTGCCTTTTTTATGAAGGTAAGCTGCACATATGTAAAACTGTTAGAGCTTATTTTAATTTTATCGAAACATATATTTGTCTCTCCACCTGTTATTTTTTAGAGCACTTGTTAACTGGCACTCTAGTTCTTCTGAGAGAGCTGTCAGGTACATGTACATCCCTATAGCACCACTACAACTCACGCATCCAGCAAGTCCATTGTTTCTTATGTGTCTGTATTGACTGCACAAAGCCTTCAGGCTCGTCCACCATCTTCCTGATCACAAACAGACTCACTCCGGTCCCTTTTTGATACTCCCATCAACGAGCAGACCAGTTGCTTTAGATCTTCCAGATGCCCAATGGGACATAAGATTTTCCATTGTTGCAGAAAACATACACACATATATAGAGAAATCTGATGCTCAGCGTCATGGAGGATTAAACTTATTGAAAGCTACGGATGCTCAAAATTACTGAAGCAGTGTTGCTTGCTGTGGTAAAACGAAGCTATGTAGAGAATATAATAATCTGAATGTTAAACGTTGTTCAATGTGGTGGGAATGAAAATTAATTTACCTGTGAGAAAAAAAAAGAGAATAAAGTTCCCCTTTTGCCTCAAAAGAAGATCATCACGTAAGAAAATCAATTACAACCTGTAGCTTTGGTCCATTACAATCTCTTTTTTTAATGACCGTGTATAGGATCCTCAGGTAAAGCATATCTGGACTCTGAAGGACTGGAGCATTATTACCCTGTTTGCATCTCAATGTCAGGCAAGAATCTTTGTCGTAAAATTTTAGTTTCGTCTTGTTTCCTAGAACAAAGGAAGAATAAAGAGAATATTTTCGTTGCCTGAAGAACACCAGTTCTTCCCTTCGTACCTCACCGGGGCCGAGAGATGTCGACGGCCGATCAGGTAGCAGTGCAGGGCAGAGGGAAATCGGGAGGCTGGAGGAAGCTGGCTCGAATCGTGTGCTGAAGGAGAGGGAGGTGCTAGGCGGAGGGAATCGACGCCGATGGGAGACCAGAGAGGCGGCGGCCATCTGTTTCTTCCTGTTGTTGTAGGCAGCGCACGAATTTTCCAGAGCCCCCTACGCCGTGATGTCATCCCCACATTTACCGACTCTAATGATCGATGCAGATTTGCTCTTGCTTGGATCCAACGGTTGTTAACTTTTTTGCTGACGTGGACGCTGTCCCTGGCCATCAACGCGACGGCGTTGGGATAGTAAAAGATTCACGTCCTCTTGTATATCCTGGATCTTTCAATGTCAATGGAAGAATCAGCAAAGGACAATGTAGATTGTATGTAGAATGCAAGATTATCGCAAATTTTGATTGTCCCCACCAGTGCAGACAAAAGATTGGTATAAATTTGTGGATCCTCCATTTGCTAATCAACGTTGCTATATGTCCGACTCAAATGTGCGATTCACATACCATACGACTAGAAACATCGCGCGGTGCATACGATCATTACTTATTTTTTGCGAAGTGCATACGATCATTGCTTTTTTTTTAAATTTGCGAAGTGCATACGATCTCATTACTTGACGGACACATGCATCAGCAGCCGTCGATCATACACGGTCGGAACTCAGCCAGATGAGTTGGCCACTTGCATAGCATTTTCCTTTGCCAATTGACGCAAAATGTGTGGAAGATGGTAAAATTTTGAAGCATAGGTCCCTGGACTCCGCTATTATTGCAGTTAATTAGAAAGCCGTGCCCATGAGTGGAGTGCACTGCTACATCTACAAAAAAGATTTACGTAAATTCTAAGCACTGCTAACATGACGAAACATGGTTAGTTGCATGATTTTGGCATAATTCAAGGACAAACTTGCTATAAGTTCACTCAGGCAGCACTGCAATAAATTTATTGACACGTCGGCATATTGTAAGAATCTTGTAAAACTTTAAGTAGATGTAGCATTACACGTGGGGGATCTATGCTGAATTGATCGAATGAGAGCGAGCATAAAATTGGAATTTTCAAATTACGAGGAGAGGGGAAAGGCAGTGGTAGTGGAGACAGTGAAGAACTCGCACTACACCATGACCAACCTACGCCGACACTCTCTACTGTTGGCAAAAGTCACCTTTACCGACATATAAACTGTCGGCAAAACTTTTTCCGACACATAGAAAACAGTCGCGCTAGAAGCAGTCGGGAAAAGCTATCCCGACAGTTATCATCTATGCCGACAGATAACCTGCAGCTAACTGTTTACCCTACGCCGACAGTTATTACCTACGCCGACAGTTAGCTTTTGCCGACAGTTAGACCTATGCCGACACTTATCCAGTTTTCCCGACAGTTATCTTGCCAACGAAGCACAGTAGCTCCTTGCGTTGGAACTTGACTATCTCCAGCAACATAACTGTCGGCAAAGCTACTGTAGATACACATTTTATATACAATATATTAATTCAAATGGACCAAAACAGATACACATCCAAATACGAAGCAAAACTAATATGTTTCATGCATTCACAGAGACCAGAAATGATAAGTCCACTGACAGGTCCACATACCACAATAATCATAGGCAAATTGCTGGGTCAGCCATCGATCACAAGTCACATTGTAAATTACTGAAAACTCAAGTCTCAGATCAAATCCTAACTGAACCCTTAATCTAGATGTTAATATGTGACATACATGAAAATTCATCCGCTCTAGTTGCTACAACTCAGAACCTCATAACACTTCAAGTTTTGTGCCCGCCCAAAACGCTGCCACTCCGGTACACTTGAACTTTTAGTTGCTGCAGAAAAGGTTGTCACTCCGATACACTTGAAATGGTTGCCACTACAAAATGCTTCATACACCGTGCGCCTTAAGTTCCTAAAAAAAAGGTAATTATTTTAAATGAATACATCAATAACTTATAAGGGTTCAGCAATATGAAAATATTCATGTCAATCTATCGTTGCACAAATTGGAAAGAATAGTTCAGAAGTCAGAACATGCAGATAAATAAGTCCAGGTACTCTACTAAATAAGTAGCATCTAAAAACTATTCAACTGAATGGAATAATTGAAAGTTCTAGAGTAAAGCACGCTGATTTTACCTTTCTGTCTGACCACAGCAATTAATTGGTTATGATACTGTTACATGCAAGTTTTTACCTTTATGAAATAGCAAGACAAAATCTTAAAGCCCTAACTAGTTCATTTCTAACAGTCTCAAAGCACTAGCTCTGTATATCAATGAACCCCCCATCAGTCAATCAATCAACAAATTATCAAGAAACCATTTACATTCCAGCTCTAAACATTGATAAATAATGCAAAATCTTGAACAAATGTGATAGCTAAGTACCTGTCACCACATAGCCAAATCTGACTAAGTGTAGCACTTCAGAAAACTTGGAACAATAATAGGAGGCTGATAAGGATGGGAAAGTGCACTTCTCGAGCTTGGTCTATGAAAGCATGCAGTCCTGAGTACAAAAGAAACCATAATAAGGTCATAAACTACATATAGTTACTTCAGAGTTCATCTTGCTTTATAAGCTAGCTAGTATTTGAAATTTCTAGTTCCCTACTCTGCATGCATAGCAAAATGTTTTGGTCTTGTACCAAATTCGTTCAAGAAAAACACTTAGGTTACTAATGAGTTGCTAAACCATAAAAGACCAATCATATTACTGGTGTACAAAAAAGGCCCTAAGTTAGTACTTGTACTAGAACTATACAATTTATTTTTATGTCTGCACACAAAAAAGGCCCTAAGTTAGTACTTGTAGTAGAACTATTTAATTTATCTATTACTTGCACATACAAAGCGTCCTAAAAAAGACAGCTACACATCAAAAAAAAAAGATCCAAAAGACATTGAATATACAAATTGAGCAGTAAGCCTACATACAACCACAACTGGAGAGTGTAGGCTCCAGTGCTGTTGTGTGACTTAGGTACGGGTCAGTACAAGTTACGTGAGTGTAGCCACATCAATAAGAAACAACCAAAGGAACAATGAAATGAGCATACTGAAAATGGAAGTCATACAGATACTGAAAGCAAGCAGGACAAGCGCCAGCATATGTGATGCGAGGTGAGCTGAGCATAAATTTGTTGCCTTTCGAGTTTCAACATAATGGTGACATTTGATTATTCTGAAATTTAAGAGCAGCAACAGAAATTTGGACAAAATATTAAAACAGCAGTGCATATGCGACTATTCTGAATACAAGGTCAGATCACATTCAAACTTTAGATGCATTTCAGTCTACCGGGCAGTAAACCAAGAAAAAACAGAACTATTCACTCATTACAGCGTATGCCCATCTTCTGAAATTTGGAAACCTATATATCCAAATCAAAGTTCTCTCCCTGACACTAGATCCATGGAACAGCTGTCTCACCACGAATATGCAAATAAAAAACGATTTCACCCTGAACGTCCAGTACGCACTATACGGCAATAATCGAATTACCTAGAGCCCTGCTGGCTACTACCGCCTGCCGGAGAGGAGCCTCTATCACCGGACGACCGGCTGCAGTAGCTGAGGGGGCGAGGCCGTGCGCAGCGGATCTGACCGCCGCCCACTCCGTGGATGAGCAGCGGGGAGGGGTCGTTAAGGTGGATCCGCTCCAGGGCAGCGAAGGCGAATCAACGCCCCATCCACAAGGATCTCCACCCATCCTTGCTGCGACGAGAGAGGAAGGACGCACCAACCCACATCGATGCCGAAACTGTGGGAGTTGTAGCTCGTAGATCTAGTGAACGGGGAGCTCGATTTGGAGGGCTCTTCAACAGATCTGGTGGATGAAGAGTGCGGCGGCGCTGGGGAGGGCTGCATCAGAGGGGGAGAGGGAGAGGGAGACCATGTGGAGTCTGGGCCTCTGGGGATAGGAAGAAAAGACGCAGAGAGAATGAGGGATGAAGAGGCGAGCGGACGCGAGGCAGGATTAAAGGGAATCAATAAAAATTTCGGGTTCGCTCCTTGCTTCGCCGACCCTCTGTTTGCCACTCTCACGATACGCCGCCGTATAACAAGTGGTCGAACCTACGCCGACAGTTTGAATCAATGCCGACATATTATGTGTAGACGAATATATATATCGCCGACAGTTGAATTGTTGGTGGTGTTTAACCCATTTCCCCACAGTTATTTAGACGGGATTAAGTTAGTTTTCCCTACACTTCATTGTTGGCAAAAGCCGACCATGGTGTAGTGTCGGTTGCACATCATTGCTAATTACTGGACCTTAACAAACTCGATCTTGCCTTTGGCTTGGTCCATGCCTGCGAACCGCACAAGCTAGGTTCCCTTGGTACGGCAGTCGAGGGTGGCCACCGTCCGGAGAGTGTGTGTGTTCACGTCATAAACATGCGCCTCATGTGCTGTGGTTGTGAATAGAAGCTTTCTCTTCTCCCTTAGCCAATGGCCATCCGCCCGCCGTTGGGCAGGTACCTAAGCGGTACGAAGAGCCACGGTCTCATCGTCACATGCTCTGACAGGTCAACAGCTGGCCGTCCATGTCGTTGCGTTATCGGCTGTCGCGTACTAGGCAGAGACGGCCATCTAGCTGATGAGCTCCACTAGTGTGTTTTTGGCCGGTAAGTGCACCAAGCCATGGCTCCCGGTTCTATTGCCGATTAGGCCCCGACGGAGTCCTTTGTGCTCAATATGTTTGCCATCGTATTGTACCAGGTCGGCCATGATAAAAAAGGCTACATGACCTATGGGAATGACTCGTCGGTGTTGAAGAAGGAGAGGACACCGTGGAGCTGGACCAAGTACCTGCAGTGCGTCCTGAAGCTCGAGTGGACGCACCCATCCGTGAAGACTGGACCCATGCAAGGTTTTAAATAGCCGGCTATAGCTGTTTTAGGGGTCTGGCACTATTTGTCCTCATGTATAACTTAGTTGTTTTAGCCTGCTGTAGCCTCATTTTAGCTGTTTGAGCTAGATAACAAGCAGCTATCAGTCCATAGCCCACTATTTAAAACACTAGACTCATGTTGTGGTAGCTATCGATCTCGGTGTACCCCGTGAAGCCGAATGAGGCAGCTTGTTAGCCTATGTCCAAGGACCTCTAGCCTCTCCCAGGGGGGGGGGGGGGGGGGGGGGGGGGGTTCGCCAAGGGTGAGCACTCTGCATCACAGGTTCCCCAGATTGGCTCTCACATTCACCACCTTGTACACTACGGGCACTACAAGAGCTGTAACATTTCTCTACAGTTTTTAGCAAGTGGCCGACACCTAGAACATTTTGTGTAAGAATTAAAACTATGGGGAAAGACACCATTTTGTGTAAGAACACTGTCAGCCACTCAAAGAAAAGAACTAAGAGCATGAAAACTGTAGGGAATTAAATGAAAACTGTAGGGAAAAAGTAAGATTCTTGTAGTGGGCTGCTGCATTGAATTCGATGATGGCGACAAGGTTGTCCTGGCTCAACTTCTTAACTTCACGTGCGACGGCGGGAGGTGCAGGACGTTCCCGGTGTTCAGGTTGAACACAGAGTTGTATGCGGCATGGCGCAACACCGTCGGATGAGGACGACGTGGCATTAGGATTTAGAGCCGATGATCACCGGCCACCGGGCAACCTCTGCACTTGAAGGGCCTCCGGGAATCATAAACGCATGGGATAAAATGTGCTCAGGAGCCAGCGCGACGAAGGCAAGCTTCACAGCGTCGAGCGCGTGGTGGCGGTTGACAAAGGCCCGCGAGGAGGTCTCGATGTTCCAGGAGTGGCAGACGCAGCTAGCGGAACCAAGCGACTGACCTCGCAGGCAGCCTCACGAGCACCTCCGTGATGAGGTCATCTGGCAGCTAGGCTACAGACCCGACCACCTTCATCCTCTTGGTTTGCTGCTGATACTGCACAAAGACATCTTCTGAGAGGCAAAACATTCATTGTTACTCGGCAGCCTTAATCCTCTTTGTTTTCTGCTGATCCATATTTATGAAACCATTAGTTATAGGAGAATGACTTAATTACCTTTGATGAAACAAACATTCATTTTTACTCAACTTTGTTTCAATTTTCTCATATTTTTGTTATTTTTATACATTTATATATATTCTTCTAATTTATATCAAATCCAACCTATTTCAGTTAACTAGGTTTGGCATTTTATATTAAAAATGCAAAATTTTATTTAGTTAATAATAATTAACCTAAAAATTATAGTAGAGATAATACAATAATGCAAAATTTCAAAACTGGCAATTGCTGATGTTGCTCTAAGCATTTTCTTTGGCGTAATTTTCCTTCCTCCCTACCTCACGTACACTTGGGTCATGGTTTTGATTGAGCTCCTCCTCGTCTCGCTGGACATGGACAACCATGTCGCCGTCTTCATTGTTGCTCACAGAGTCAATGGACTCGACAAAACCCCATCCACATCCTCAAGGGCATGACAATATGAGCTTCTGGATGATATTATATTGATGCTCATCATTGACCTTGATATACGAACCCTTGATAGACTTTTTCTCGAATTTCAGTTGCAACAGCTTTTTTCTTGGGTTTGTTCTCAAAGAGAGCATCATAACATGCCTCAAACTTTCTTCGTTAGCATACGTAGTGTTAGATAAATAAGCGTATGTATGTTCTAACATTCATAATTCGTTCCTGAATATATTTCATTCTAATACACACTATTGTAACAAAAATACAAACCTTCCTAGCACCACATTTATTATGATCAACAATTTCACTACGCGAATTGTGAATTCTTGCATCAGAGAGTAGACATTTTGATCTACGCAATAACGTCAAGTTAGTTGCTATATACTAACCATGATATGAAAGTAACAATTGGTTGATGCGCTCATATTGGTAAGTCTATTTTTGTACAAACATCTTCTTCTCTTTAGAAACATCTTTACAAACAGGATTTACATGATTTTCTATTACATACCTTGCTATCTTAGTGTTTTATTTTAGGATAACTATTGTACAAGTGACACTCATAATTGCTGCCCTGACGAGGTGCTCAGTCAGCAGCGGTCCACGGTTGTACGACACCAGCCGAAATGAAAGGCGGCTGCATGACCCGTCAGAAGGACTGGTCACAGAGGTAGGAGTCGATGCCGTGTTCCAGGTGGTCCTCCATCGCCGCCGCCAGCGCCTTCCAACTTCTTGAGTCTCCTAGGATGAGCACTCTGGCAAGCAAAATCTGAAGCTCGACACTCACTTGGACCACCTTATACTCTTCGCCTCGGTGGCCGCAACGAGCAAACTTTTCGTGCGACAGCGGGAGGTGCATAACCGTTTCACCGGTGCCCTGCGGTAGGGCTGCACACAGAGTATGCTGCCACGGCCGTGCAATCCCTCCGGAAGAGCACGATGCCGTGGCAGGCCTTCGCAAGCGCCTGAGGGTCATCGGTGCATCCGTGCATAACTTATGGGCGTCAATGTTGTCTAGTTGTGCGCTGGTGTCTGATCGAGGTACAAAGGCTAGGTTGGCAGCGGCGAGCGCATGATGGTGGTTCAGGAAGCCCGGCAATGACGTTCCGGCGTTCCAGGAGCGGCAGGCCTAGTGGAGACGAGTGACCGCCTGCGCCGGTAGCTGCACTAGAACCTCCATGACGAGGTCACCCGGCAGCCGTGGGATCGACGGTCCTTATCTTCTTCGTTTGCTGATCATGCGCAAATGGTGTCTTACGGGCACCGCGCGCGACCATGCATGCGTATCCCCGATGCATGACAATTGGATCGATGGCTGACACAAAGGATCAATATCCAGGCCAGGGAAGACAAGGACCGAGGTGTTTGGTGCTAACAGATATCATCGGTAAGCAAGCGAAACTAAGGTAATGATAATGTCGGTTGGCCCGAACCCTATAGCCAGGGACTCGAAACCAAATGTCGCTATAGAAGAAGCTTCCAATATATCAACAGAGACGCTCGTTGAATTGTGTCTTTGAGCGGGGCGGGGGGAGTGGGGTGATGGTTTTATATCTGAATCGTATACCATACACCTTGTAACTTCTTATAACCCATGAATATTATGGATAAATAATATATGCTCAATATTATGACCATTTAAGTAGTTTTATGTAACTATAATTAGCTACCGCACCTAAAAATTTAAGAGGGAGGAATTGAACCTTCCTACAAATTGAGGTTAGTTTGAGACATGCTGATAGAGATATTGGACTTTATAACTACTATACATTAAAAACAAACTCTTCTCCTTTATTAGGCTAATTACTTATGGCATGCCATCCCTCTCACATTGGTGCAAATAAAATGAGCACTCAAATAAGGAAAACACTATGCATACGATCCCAGTGGTTCGACTTGTGTTCGACCGTAGAATCGTATGGCTTCCTGTTTATGCTTGTCCGTTTGAGCTGCTGCTGATGCCGTAGTCGGACGCACGACTGCGGTCAGCCGTACAGTGCTACTCCTAAACCATTTCATCATGTTAAGTGATTTGGTGTATAATTAATGCATGCAAACAATTAATCGACGGTTTGTTGCACCCAATATTCTATTTTCATCATAATTTTGACATGTCTATATTGCATTTATCTTCTCTTTTAGTGTTTATATATGCTTTGTACCGATTAGAAATGTTAAGTGGACATAGAAGGAGAACTAGAGTTATTATACTTACCGTTAATTATTCCAAGCCGCAAAAAAATATATTTTAAAGCATGATAACTATTTTCATTCCAAATATTACACTAAGATCATGAATAATTGTCATTCAAAGTCATGAATTCATGGCAATGCTCATTCTAAAAATGTTATTTTCCTTTAGCTTCTTTATTTGGCGGTTCATATCACTGCCAACAAAACACATTATTTTCGTGATGGTTCGAAGGAACACACATGAAAATAATGCTTTGTCGGCGATCGTCATTTGACTCTAACTAAAATGGTGCACCACCAAGAAAATTTTGAATTCTGGTGCATTAGTTTGTTTGGCACCATAAAACTCATACTTATGTGACCATATTTAGCTACTGCACATTATTTTTTAGCTCTCCTTCTCATGTACTTGAGCTCCACGATTGAGCTTGATCCCAGTCTTGTTCGTTGCCTACAAAACTGTGGTTGGTTTGAGGCATCCTGTAGAGATATTGCGACTTATTTATAACTAGGATACATAAAAAACAAAAAAAAAAATCGAATAAAATCCTTCCATGCCCACACAAAAGTCACGACAGAATCAAACCCAAGCTGGATCAGTGGCGCTGGCGCATGCTGCGGCGCCCGCGGGGTCGTGACCTACGAAGATTTAACGCACTGATATACTCAAGTTCCTCGTACTTGATCTCGCCGTCACATCGTTCCATGCCCGGAAACCTGACAAGGCTCTCCTGGTACTGCACGATGCGGAGGCTGTTCTCGAAATGCAGAATCAAGTCGCCGTTGATGTCGACACGGCCCTGACGCCCAGCCATGCCCGTCACGGTCTGAAGCGTGTTAGCGTCCGGGTCGTACACCTGCGCGCGCTGCTCCGAGGTAACGAACAGCAACTTCCTGATCGTTTTCTCCACGGGAGATCCGCCGCCGCCGTCGATGTAGCTGAGCGGGACGAAGAAGGAGGGCCCGTTCATCCGCCTGGCCACGCGCCCCCTCAGGTCGACGCGGTAGTCCAGCGACCAGACGCCCGTCTCGTAGTCGTGAAGCTTCCACACCTCCAACTGGCCGGGCACGTCGTTGCGCCAGCGGACGTCGCGCGTCATGCAGAGGCGCCCATCGAGCTCTGCCAAGTTTGTTCCGCCCGTCAGCTCCCTCCACTTCCGATTCTCCAATCGAAGCGGGAGCGAGGCGCGGTCGGCGGTGACGAACGGCGGCTGCGGGGCGCGGCGGAAGGACTCGTCGGCGAGCGAGAAGGAGAGGACGCCGTGGGGCTCGTCGCGGTTCAGCCTGTTAGTCCTGAAACACCAGTGGATGCACCCGTCCGCGAACACTGGATCGATGTTCCAGTCGATGCATGCGTCACCGGTCAGGTCGGCGAACATGGCCGCCTGAGCCTTGCTGTCCACTGCCCTCCATCCCCTGGCGTCGCCCAGCGTGAGCACTCTTGCTCGCAGGTTGTTGCCGCCCAAGGGGACGGCCACCTGCACCACCTTGTACTCCCGAGTCGGCGAATGGAAGCCGATGCCGGAGACGACACCGCCGGCGCCGCCCAACGCCTGGCACGGCGGGAGGCGCAGGACCTCGCCGGTGGTGGGGTTGCACACGGAGACGGAGTAGGCCGTGGTGCACTCGTGCTCCACGAGCACGAGGCCGCGGCAGTGCTTGGCGCCGATGACCCTCGGACAGCTCGAGCACCTGCCCCAGTAGCAGAAGTGTTCGGGCGCCCTGGGGACGAAGGCGAACTTTGGGGCGCCGAAAAGGCCGGGGTGGCGGTCCAGGAAGCGTGGGGACGAGGTCTCGGCGTTCCAGAGGCGGCACACGCACCGGAACCGCGCGACCGACCTCGCCGGCAGCCGCAGGAGGATCTCCGTGATGATCAGGTCGCTCGGCAGCGACACGCGCGGCGCTCTGGACTTGGCTGCCCTCTTCGGGTTCTTGGACCTTTTTGTCGTCTTCGAGACGCGCAGCGGCGCCGTGGACGTTGACTCTTCGGTTGCCGACGTCTTTGTCGTATTCGCGGACATCGTCGGGAGCGGCTGGAGCGCCTCCGTCACGAGGTTGTTCGGTGGCGAGACGCGCGGCGCCGTGGACGACTCAGAGGACGCCTTCGCGTTCTTGCTTCTGTAATCATCCGGGACTTTCAACAGGCCCCGGGCGTCGCGTAGGATCGTGACGGTCCACATCGCGTCGATCTCCCGTGGTTTCATGTCCTTGCCACGAGGTTAAGTACCCTGATAGGAAACGTAGAGTCCAAGTTCCCCTTCTACTAGTCCCACACGCTGGCTGTTTATTTCCTTTTGTTTCCAGTACTGTAGAATTGTTCATGAGCATATAAATTACCAAACTTATTACTGAAGCACACACATATATATAAGCTATATGTGGCGGGTAAATTTCCACTACTAGAGTCCAAGTTCCCCTCCTACTAGTCCCACAGCTGACTTGTCTGGCCCTTTTCTTCTTCATGCTCCCTATCATCCTCGCGCAGTCGGACTCCACGACGGCCTTACCTCGCGTCCATTCAGCAGCCAAACGAACACCTTCTATGTATGCTCGCAGCTCCACTTCCTCCGCTGAAGCCGCGCCAAATATCACACGCCGCGAGCAGAGGAGGGCTGTGCCGTGGGAATCTCTGATGACAATTCCAATCGAGCCCTGCCCTTCCAGATTCAGGAGAGAAACTCCATCGACGTTGATCTTAATCCAGCCATCCGGCCAAAGGGGTCTTGGTTGAAATGGCTAAGACTTCCGAGCGGCACTCCTCAGGTCCTGGGTTCGACTCCCCGTGGGAGCGGATTTCAGGCTGAGGTTAAAAAAATCCCCTCGCCCTCCGCTGTGCCAAAGCACATGGTAAGGTCCCGCCCGGTCGCCCTACGATGCCGCCGCGTTACCGAGCCGTCAGCTGGGGCTGTCGGTGGGCCGGACCGGTCGGTCGTGGTGGTCGCTCCCAATGGGTTGTGGACCCCTGTGTAAGACCAGGGAGGGGGTTCGGGGGTTTTCTAGACCAGTGGGAGATGGTCTTCTCCTTAAAATCAATGCCCTGGGGGCGGCTTGCCCCTAGCTGGTCTAGTTTTTCTTAATCCAGCCATCCTGGGGCGGTGTCCACTTCTCCTTCGTCTTCTCTTCTGCACCTCGACGTTTCCTGTTCCCCGTCTGGCAAAATTCAGTGAGTTGCACTTTTTGCTTACCTTTTGGATCCGCCAACACTTGCACCTGGTTACATGAGCCCCAGGTTTCAGCGTATCGGCGTAAGAAGTGCACAGAAGTTTGTATGGGGGGCAGAGGCTTGTTGTGCACAACTTCGTTCCTTGCAAGCCAGGTTCGCCAAAAGAGCAGCGCCACATTCGCTTGGATAACTGCCGGCTGTTTACTCAACACATTCAGCAACCATTCTGGACTGGTGTCAGTCAACTCTTGCTCTGACGGCAGCTGCCAAAATTCACGCATCGCCCACCTCAGAGCATTGGCATGTACACATCGCACACCATTGCATGATTTTTTTAATTGAAGCAACAGGAGGGGGGGGGGGGGGGGGGGGGGGGGGGGAGCCCCCCCTACTGATTATATAAAAACAGGTAAAAAAGAGTCTTACAACAAAGTCCCAAAGAAACAGGAAAAAAAAAAGAGAAAACAGAAAGAGAAACTAAAAAAACAAACTAGAAAGCTAAAAAACAGTTTAAGAAATAGAAAGCAGCCATTGCTCAATGCTGGGAAAGTATTTCTTTTTGGCCCTGTGCAACAGCAGCCTGAATTCAAGTATGAACTTTTCTTTGCACTTGGCAGGAGTGGGGTCTTGATTGTTAAAAATCCAATCATTCATGCATGATTTTCAGTTTCAGGTTCTACTCCACACAGCTCGCATATACTGATCTTCTCCAGGTGCCGTGCACACTTATTCACCTTGGTAGGTGGACCCTGTGATAAAAACCCGTACCTCCGGTGGAACATCCAGCCTCCATACATTTTTCCAGATCGGCCTATCGCCCATCGCGTGTGAACTGGAACCGAGTAGACCTTGCCTACAAACAGGTTGGTTTGAGACATCTTGGAGAGATATTGCGACTTTATAACTAATAAACATAAAAAAAAGCACTTCTTCTTTATTCATTAGGCTTATTACTTATGGCATGTCACCCGATCACACTGGTACAAATAAAATGAGCACTCATCAAATAAGGAAAAGACTATGTGTACGACCCCAGCAGTTGGACGACTTATGTCCGACTGTAGAATCGTACGGTTGGTTTCCTGATTGTGCTTGTCCGTTTGAGCTGCTTCTCGTCCCGTGTAAAGCCGCAGTAGCACGGCTGCGGTCGGACGCAAATAAAATCCTTCAATGCCCACACACATCACGACAGAATGAAACCCAAGGTCGATCAGCGGCGCATATATATGCGGGGTCGTGACCTAATAACAGAGATTTTCTTAACTGATGTACTCCAGTTCCTGGAACTTGATCTTGCTCGCGCATGATTCTTGAAACTGTTCCATGCCCGGAAAGCTAACACGGCTCTCTCCTGGTACAGCAGGATGCGGAGGCTAGCGTCGAAACATCGAGTCAAGTAGCCGTCGATGTCAACACGGCTCCGAAGGCCGGCCATGCTAGCCACGATCCGGAGCGAGTTGGTGTTGGGGTCGTAGATCTGCGCGCGGTGCTCCGAGGTCACCAACAGCATCTTCCTCATCTTCTCCCCGGGATGTCCGTCGATGTACGTGAGCGGGACGACGAAGGAGCCCTTCACCCGCCTGGCCGCGCGGCCCGTCAGGTCGATGCGGTAGTCCAGCGACCAGGTGCCCGTCTCGTAGTCCCGCAGCTTCCACACCTCGAACTGCTCCGGCGCGTCGTTGCGCCGGAGGACGTCGCGCGTCATGCAGAGGCGCCCGTCCAGCTCCGCCAGTCTCGTCCCCGCGCTCGACACCCTCGCCTGCCGGTTCTCCAATCGGTGCGGGTACGAGGCGCGGTCGGCGGTGACGAACGCCGGCTGCGGGGTAATGCGGACATCGTCCCCTTAGGGGGACGTCCCCCTACTTTATCCGACGGCTATTGAGAAGCCACGTCATCGAAATCCAAACCTCCAAACCCTAATCCAAACCTTGAAACCCTAATCCGAACCTCCAATCCCTAATCCAAACCCCTAAACCCTAATCCTAACCCCTCTAAACTCTAATCCTAACCACTCTAAACTCTAATCCTAACCATCTAATCCCTGGGGACGTCCCCCTAGGGGGACAAGGATGTTCTACAGCTGCGGGGCGTGGCGGAAGGACTCGTCGGCGAGGGAGAAGGAGAGGACGCCGTGGGGCTCGTCGGGGTTCAGCCTGTTCGTCCGGAAGCACCAGTGGACGCACCCGTCGGCGAACACCGGGTCGATGTTCCAGTCGATGCAGGCGTCGTCGCCTCGTCGGTCAGATCGCCGAACGTGGCCGCCTGTGCCTAGCTGTCCAGGACGGCCCTCCATCCCCTGGCGTCGCCAAGCGTGAGCACTCTTGCTTGGAGGCTGTTCCCCAATGCGACGGCCACCTGCACGACCTTGTACTCCCGAGCCGGCGCGTGGAAGCTGCCGGTGACGACACCGGAACTGGCCTCGCCGTCTGACCACAACGGCTGCGGGAGGCGCAGGACCTCTCCGGTGGTCGGGTTGCACACGGAGACGGAGTAGGGGGTGGAGGGCGGTCCACACACGTGCTCCACGAGCACGAGGCCGCGGCAGTGCTTGGGGCCAATGACCCTCGGGCAGCTCGCGCATCTGCACCAGAACCTTCCGTGGTCAGGCACCCTCGGAACGAAGGCGAACTTTGTGGGAGAAATAAGCTCCGGGTGGCGATCGAGGAAGGCCGGCGACCGGATCTCGGCGTTCCAGAAGCGGCAGACGCACCGGAACCGCGCGATCGAGCTCGCCGGCAGCAGCAGGAGGATCTCCGTGACCACGTCGTTCGGCAGCCAGACATGCGCCGCCGTGGACTCATCGGCTGCTGCCGTCGTCGTATTCTTGGACGTCGTCATCTCCGGCAGGACAACCTCCGTGACGAGGTAATCGAGGTCTGTCGGCGCTGTGGACGACTCAGCTGAGATAATCGTGTTCTTGCTGCTGTAGCCGTCGTCCGGGACTTTCAAGAGCCCCCCGGTTGCTGCATGATTGTGCATATTGCGCCCTAGTTTGATGACAGAAAATATTCACGAGGTTATATAAGAACCAAGGAGTCCAGGAACAGATCGATACCCCAGCTAGGAAACGTAAGATCCAAGCAAGTCCCACACGCCATTAATTTGTTTTCTTTTGTTTCCATTCCAGTAACTTAATAATCGTGAAGATGTCGTCTCCGCCCCCTAATCCTCCCGCTAATCCTCCCCAGTCCTATTCCTTCACTGCCTCCAGGCTAAAAAAAACTCCTGCCATCATGCATGCGTCAGTTACTCCCTCCACCATTGTGCAATCAAGAGAGACTAATGCTATTGATGACATTAATCCTCCACTAATCCCTCTCCACTCACAGGCGCTAGCTGAGAGGTCTCCAATTTTCCTATAAAATTCTCGGGTGGAAATGGCCGAGTTTAATCCAGCTCCTCTGCCTGTGGTAATCAAGATGTTGTTTTCTGCGGATTATCATTCTCGTGTGCAACGGTGCATGCCATTTTTTTATATATATTGCATGATTATCATTATCTTTTGTTTCAGGTGAGTTTTCAGTCCTGACAAATGCTATGACATTCCACCAGTTTCAATTATGTGGTTCCAAAATGTATACATTCATTCTTGTAGAATGTTGTTGCAGCTTGTTATATGTACTAAAATATTTGATCTTTCTTATTTTCAGAATACCATGTCTTCGTAGCCCTTCCACTCAAACATCATATATGTGTTCTAGATCTAATTAGCACAACCCATTCCACGCATATGCTGAGAATTTAAGTTATTGTAGCATATTAGAAATTGATTGTCTTTCTCATGTCAGAAAATAAAGTGGATGCCCCCTCGCTATACTTCATGAATTATGGTAGGTTATCTTTCATGATATCAATATACTTGATATATATGTCTTTCTATAATAATTTTTCTTCCAATCATCATCGAAAGTTCCCGCAGCAACGCGCGGGCCTTTCACCTAGTCTTGAAAATAAGCACCAGCTCCTCTCCAGATCTCTTTTTTCTTTTCTGTTCCAAAAAATAATGGCTCAGATTTTGTTTGGCCTCTTAGAGCATCTCCAAGAGTTCCTAATTCTGGTTGCTAAAATTCAGTTTTGGGAACGAAGACAAAATACAGATGCTCCAACAGCATCCGATCCCGCTCCCAATTTTTTCGCCACTCCCGAATCCAGCAGCCTCAGTCACCAGATATCCGCGCTTGGCTGCGTTCCCAATCGAGGTACCAGTTGGTTGCACACCAGTTCCAGCGCATCGCGCCGCAGCAGTCGTTCATCCAGAGTAGCGGGCCGCATCGTCGCCTCCGTTCGTCTCTGGACCAGCGCGTCGCCTCCGTTGATCCAATCCAGAGTGAGGACTCGTCCATCGATGGCTTTGTCTCCCTAGACTTCAATGATATATTGATATGAATAGCTTTTGCCTAGATTTAACTTCCCAGCCCCGCCCAATTCGACGAGTAAGCCATGTTGATTTTCAGTACGCGCACAGCATCAAGCTCTCCTATGTTGAGATTTCATTTATCAGCAAGGACAATCGACAAAATGTCGCCACTCAAATCGGTTTTTTAACGATGTGGAAACCATTTAATTGTTTTGGGAATCAACTTCTTGGAACTGTTGGAGAAGTTTACTTTTGGTCCCAATAGTTTTTGAGGAGCTCCTAAAATCAATTTTTTGGGAGTTATTTTTTTGCAAACTCTTGGAGATGCTCTTACCTCTTTAGAAGTTAAATGGCTACCGTAAGACTCTTAAATAAAAAGAATCTCGCATGGCACGAACTAATGGCACTCATAGATGGCAAGTTAATAAATCACTCATATGAGCTGTCACACGCTCATCAATCCGTACTGGACAGGTTCTACGTACCTCTCTCTCTATATATATGGAGGGGCGAGAGATGGAGCCAATCCTCCTCATTTTCACCCCAACCCTGACTCCTTTCATTGTTATCGTCCAGCCCAACGATAGCGATAGTTTGGTCGCAAAATACAATCTAACATGAGTGAGAGGGACAAGAATGTGATCTCTACGTTCCTTTTAGCTATGGTTTTGGGATCCCTAGCACTGCCGGCAGAGTGTAAGTATACGGAATCGTCCTGCCCTGGATCTTATCATTACATTTTCGACATATATATAAATGTCTTGTGTATCACTGACCAATACATACACACCCACAAAACCTGCAGGTCATCCTCAACTAGCAGACGCGAAGAGTTCTATCGCTACTACTGCTGACTCTACTGTAACACCCGAAAGTTTTGAAACCAAATAAAAATCACTCAGAATTTGAATTTTCCTAACTCTTACCTTTTAATCAAAATTTCCAAAATAAAACTTCATTAAATTAATAGAAACTAGAGTTAGAAATGGAGATTTCCAAAATATAAAAATAAGTGCTCAAGTGTTTGATCCCCTTTTATTTATTTCGAATTTCTCTGGTTTTGAATCATTTTCGATTTTGATTTTCGAATTCAAATCATTTTGAATTAATTCCTGGATAATAGTTAAACGTTTCCCCTCTCCTCCTCCCTCCTGGGCCACATCTCCCTCCGGCCCAGCCTGCCTCCCTTTTCTCCCCGGCCCACTTCCTTCTTCCCTCTCGCTGGGCCACGCCCCTCTTCCCTTTCCTTTTGGCCCAGCCGCAACCCGACCCGGCCCCGCCAGCCCGGCCCGGCTCCAGCCCGCGCGACGCCGTCGTCTTCCTCCGCGCCGCGCAGAGCGCCTCGCCGCGTGGCGCCCGCCGCCTGCAACCGCACCACGCCCCGGCCGAGCTGTCGCGCCAAGCATCTTCGCCAACCGCTCCGCGCCGCGCCCGCCTGGAAAAGCCGCGCCCGCGTGCCGCTCTGCCCCGCGCGTGCCCGTCGCGTCGCCTCGCCATGCCCTGCACCGCGTGCCTGCTTTGCCATGCCGCGCGCTGTGGCTGCCAAGGCACCGCACCTGCAAAAGCAACGGCAACACGCCTGCTTTTCCCCATGACGCGCTGCTGCCGCTCGTCCAGCTCGCCATGGACGCGCACGCCGCGGATTCGATTCCCGACTACGCCCTCGCCTGAGCCGTCGCACGAGCGCTGCTCCAACCGCTTCAAGATGTTCCTTCGAGTCCCGAGACGCCACAGACGCGCCAGCCATCGAGTACTCACGACGCCCTGCCGAGCTTCCCGTTCACGCGAGCACGCCGCCCCCAGACTTTGTCGCCATGGCCATGGACGCGACCGAGATTCCATTCTCGGCCACGCCATGCTCCCGGCCTCCCCCTCACTCCTTCCGCCTATAAATGGAACAGCGCACGACCCCGTGACCTCCCCCAGCTCTTCTTCCCCCTCCTCAAGCATCACCGAGCTTCAATTTCTCAATTCCCCTTTTCTTCCCCATCTCCGGCCGCCGCACGATTCGCCGTCGGCAAGCCTCCTTCCTCCCTCTCCTTTAGCCCGCGCGCTAGCCCGTGAGCTACCCTACCTCCTCGAAGCCTCGCGCTGCCTTGCCTAGGCCCACGGACGCGCAGACGCGAAGTTCTGCCGTGCGCCGCCGCGCGCCGCCGCCTCGCTCGCCACCAGCTACCTTCACAACGAACCCGGCCACGACACCTGGCCGCCCGGCTTCGCCTCGACTCCACGCACCTCCCCGGGCCACAAGAACTCGACGAGGAGCGCCGGAGCATCCTCCCCGTCGAGCGCCGCCGCCGCGCTCCGCCTCTCGCCGTCGCCAGCCCGCCTCCGCCACGGGCGACGTCAACACGTGCCCTAGGTGAGCTCGCCGTCTCCCCCTCTCTCTCCCAGTCCAAGTCCCGTCATATTTGGACCACCGGAGCGCCGGATAGGCTACTCCGGCGAGCTTCCCCCATGGCGCCGCCGCCCTCGACGTCGCCGGCCGCCGCCTAGCCCACCGGAGAAACGACAGCCGTCCGCGTCCAGATCGACGGCCAAGATTAGATCTTGCGTACCCCTTCGATTTCATAAAATCCCAGCCGTTCATTCCAGATCCAACCGTCCAGATCGACCAGTCCACCATAAATCTCCGTGGACCACTCCCATAGATCCGGTCCACAGATCCATGGACCCGGTCCATATCTTTCCCAGTAGAAAAATAATTCCTTAAATTCCCAGAAATTCCCAGAACCTGTAATTTTGCAGTTAAGCCCCTAAGCTTTAGACTAATTCTGTTTAGGTCCTGTCTTTTTACAGAAACACCGTTAAACTTTTCGGTAATTATGTTTAGGTCCCCATCGTGACACCGAAGCCCCTAAACTTTTCGGTAATTACAGATTGGTCCTTATAACTTTTCTGTTCTTACAAATAAGTCCCTAGAACCTTTCTGAAACTACACATAAGCCCCTGGAATCTTTAAATGCCCATATCTTTTCATCCGTAACTCCGTTTTGAGCGATTCTTGCGCTCACGCGTTCGTAGAAACGCGTAGTACCCTTTGGTACTAATCGTGAAGCTCTAGATTATCTCTACGAGCCATCAATACTCTAAATCCCACACTCTCTCGACAAACCCATCATATGTCATCGATCCCGCATATCACATATGCTCGCTAACCTTTTAGCGTTGACTTTGAACGTAACCTATCTTATTGCGCCGTTCCATATCAAAGTATAGCAACCTCCGTTACCGTCACTCAGCTCCAACTCTAACCTAGCTCACCCATCGCTCAATCAATCTTAATCCAATGTTACCAACCTTTATCGATTTATTAACCTCTGTATACATGGTCTTTCATTGAGTTATTATTCGTTGCTATCTCATTTGTTAGTCTATCCTTAACCGTTTGATCCTTGTATTTATCTGCAAACTGTGCATTCATACCAGACACGATCACGTACACATGTCACCGTCACGCGCCCAGCTCATGACAGATAATTAGTAGCTTAGTATTAGTAATTAATGCAGTAGATAATACAATAGCTAATCACCATTAGGTAATACCTTAATCTATAGGTAAGTAATTAAAGTAACACACCTTGCACCTCGTACACATGTCGCATAAACCTTTATATAGGCTATGACCTATATAAAGACTTAGTGCCACAAATGTATGAACAACACATACGCACGCTGCCCCACCTTCACATACACTCATGCACTTATCATCGTGTTTAGCATCCCTCAACCACATTAAAAGCCCTAGTGCTTGATTTCTCACTCCTAATGGCCTTAAGATAAAAAAACCTTCCTAAAGTAAAACCTATTGCATCATACCTGATTTGTATCTTATCCTTCTTCGGTGTTCTATCGGTTCTTATTGGAGTTAATCGGATCTTATTTGACTCTTTCCGACCTTTATTTCTTTTGCGGTAGTTTGTTTATACGGTATGTTTTTATGCGCTAGCTTACACGAGATTCGAGAAAGAGCTGAAGATCAAGAACTCAAGGACGAGCCAGAAGACATCGACTTCACGGCTTAGACGAAGGACTAGAAGATACCGGCACCACAGTGAGAAACGACTTGAAGACATCGACTCGTTGAAGAGAGAGTGAAGACTTGGAACTCGAAGATTAGGACAGCGTTTGCCAGGCAAGCTCTACTTTCCTTGATCATGATTGAACCTACTGTTTTCGCAATGCACCTATATGGCCTATTCTCGTACTATGCATTACTTGTTATTTTACTGATTGTGTAGTTATGGTCCTACTTGCTTATTGATATTGATGTCTGTTACTTAGGCGTTAATATCAGAATCCTTGTTTACCCTTGTTTACCCCGTCACCTTGAGAACCCTAGGATACACCATCAATTAATGCTCTTATTTAAATGATGGCGTGATTACCTTGCTACTAGTTATGCTTAGGACCCCTCGCAATGTTTACATTGCCACACCACACTCACATATCTACTTTTATAAATGCGTTAAAAGAGTTTGGTGGTGTGCGTAATATATGGGGTTGGGAGTAGCACAACTGTGTTAGGTGATGATGGTGGCGATGATGATGGGATGGGTATGGATCGAGGGCGAGGCCACTGTGCTTGGAGAAGATGATGATTGTGTGATAGTCCACCTTATGTGGAATTGGTGCTCGCCCTGCCGCATAAGGACCGGTTCTTGTGACTATAAGCATGATGATTTTCCCGTACAACCACAGAACCTGTTTTGGGCAGGACTTTATCCTACCTTCTTGGTACTCCTGCAAGCAATCTTCACCTGGTGGCTGGTAGTAGCAGCGGACTGGTTGGGGGAATACATCGGGTATTGAATGCCCGTTGCCGGCTATTTGGGAGTGAAATCCCCGCACATTATGACCCTAGTGTCGTGCTTAATCCTTATCTTAACCCCTAACCCTCCGTGGTGGGCTTGTGGGACTACTCGGAGAAGATGGATCGAGCGTTACGTATCCTCTAGCTAAGGGTGCGTAGCCTGTGGGAAAAGATGTACAACCTCTGCAGAGTAAAATTCAATCGATTGGACGTTGTCACGGCATATGACACATCTATGTTATGAGATCACATTGATTAGCCACTTACTATCCCTTGGCGCGTGAGTGGGTGTATTGTTTTGGAAGTGATGCCGGGTCAGTAAGACCATTGAGGTCTGAAGGCCCAACTAAAACTTGGGAACTGGCGGGAATGTTCATACTCCCCCAGGGCCAACTAACTAAAATATCGACAATCAAATTCCCTGTTTTATCTATGATCCTTGATTGCTCAAACCCTGCATTAAATGTGCTTTCTGCAAATGAACCTTTTAGCCTAATCCTTGCTAAGACCAAATATGCATGTATATATATCCCTTTGAGTAGTGTAGGGCTTGCTGAGTACCTTATGTACTCACTTTCTTGCAATTGTTGGTTTAGTAGGAGAAGCCTTCCTATAAGACGACGACGTTTGGGTTTTCGGTTCTACTTCCCAGGTCTGCTTGTGGCTATGGGCCATGGTTTTCCGCTGTCTGCTTCACTGTTAGTCGGACGGATGGACTTGGATATTTATAAATTCTTGTCGTACCGCCACTAATGGTCCTAAATCAGGTATACTACTTTATTTACCATTTCGAAGTATGCTTTTGATTATCATATCTGTGTTCTTGTGCGTATCAGCTACTGATCCAGGGACTGATACAGGATGCACAACAGATTCCAGAAATGGGGTCTGACATCTACGTCTTTGGATGATGGAGATAAGAAGATTGTAATAATATTTTGTTCTTCTTCATATTGTGAACAATTTGACCCTATCAATAGTACTTGCTACTGCTGCCCGGACACATCTCGAAGAGAAAATTGCCACCTGACGCGTGAAGAATGTAGGGCCAACTGTGCCACATGCAAACCCAAATGCAGAACGTAGCCATCTCTGCGATGGATGGTAAGTTAATTGGATGCAATAAACACCATGTTAAGTATTTAGAGCATCTCCAAGAGACTCTCATAAAATTGACCCCATAAACTTGTTTTTGAGAGCAACCAAAAAAATTGTGAGAGGCAACTTTTCTCTCCTCCTCCAACCGTCCTTCTCTAAAAATGGATTAAAACAATTTTGATTGGGCCACGTCAGCATTGGGGCCACAAAAACATTAATTCCAGCAAAAAGAAGAGATGGGAGTCCTAATTCTTCCTCTGTTTGTAGCTACAAATAAGGGGAGTTTAGGGGCTATGAAAAAACTAGGAGTGGTTTTGAGATCCTGTTGGAGATGGTTTTTTTGATTGAATCCCAATATTTTGATTTAAGGGAGATTTATGAGGCTCTCTTGGAGATGCTCTTACGCCATCCTAAAACAGTCGGTTTTGAGCCAAATAATTAATATTACAATGATCTAGAAGTCCTCTTGTGGTAGGATGTGTTTTCCTACGAGATGCATGTGATGTGTTTTCCTACGAGATAGCAATTGATCCGTGGTTCATTTTCGTTTTTATTCATGCATGTATTGTCTGCCTTCTGTTTTGATGTCCATTTAGCATCCGAGAATGTTGCGTTGAGATTTGATCATCACTTTTTTTTTGCGAGTTTAGAGATTTGATCATCACGACGTGTCTGGCGAGACGAAATTGTTTGTCTGCCTTCAAACCTGATATCAAGAACGTCTTTAATTGAGATGTCTGCACCTGCGCGCCACCACCCACGACAGGACGCCACAAATCTTGCATGGTGGATTATTGGCAATACTTGTGACAGTTTCCCAAAATTAGTTTCCTACAACGTCTTTTATGAGTTAGTTTCGGGGCCACTCGACAAAATTAGTTTCAACACCCCCCCCCCCCCCCCCCCCCAAAAAAAAATATGAGTTAGTTTCGGGGCCAAGATGAGTTATAATCGAGGAGGTGGGCTGCGTTGGAAAGGATTGCAACGTTTGGGAATTCCGTCGCTGTAGTGGGCTGCGCTGCAAGGCATCCGTTGGCCGAAGGTTTAGTGATTATGTTGGAATTTTTTCCCTGGCCACTAGACAATGCTTATCTGAAAATTACAAACCTTGCCCTGTTTCGATTGCCATATTGAATTTTTTAGTTTGTTTGTTTTCTTTATACAGGAATGCACTAATTACCTGGTATTTCTTTGGAAGAGCAACGAAAAAACAATCACTAGCGATGGAGCGCTGACACATTGTATGGATGGTGGAAGCTGGATATCTGAAATTATGTGCTTCAACATGCCAGCCTGCGGGGTTTTTGCTAGTACTACAATATACAACTTAATAATCGGCAAGACGTCGTCTCCGGCAACAGGGGATGGAGGGCCGTCCTGGACACGAGCCAGGCGTTCGGCGACCTGACCGACGACGCCTGCATCGACTGGAACATCGACCCGGTGTTCGCCGACTGGTGCGTCCACTGGTGCTTCAGGACGAGCAGGCTGGACCCCGACGAACCCCACGGCGTCCTCTCCTTCTCGCTCGCCGACGAGTCCTTCCGGCGCGCCCTGCAGCCGGCGTTCATCACCGCCGACCGCGCCTCGTACCCGCACCGGTTGGAGAACCTGCAGGAGAGGGTGTCGGGCGCAGGGACGAGATTGGCGGAGCTCGACGGGCGCCTCTGCATGACGCGCGACGTCCGACAACGCAACGACGTGCCCGGCCAGTTCGAGGTGTGGAAGCTGCGGGACTACGAGACGGGCGCCTGGTCGCTGGACAGCATCGACCTGACGGGCCGCGCGGCCAGGCGGGTGAAGGGCTCCTTCGTCGTCCCGCTCACGTACATGGACGGAGGCGGAGCTCCCGGGGAGAAGATGATGAGGAAGATGCTGTTGATGACCTCGGAGCAGCGCGCGCAGGTTTACGACCCCAACACCAACACGCTTCGGACCGTGGCTAGCATGGCCGGGCGTCAGGGCCGTGTCGACATCGACGGCTACTTGCCTCGACATTTCGGGTATTACATGCCTCGATATTTCGGGGGTAGCCTCCGCATCCTGCTGTACCAGGAGAGCCGTGTGTCGAGGTTTTAGAGCCTCGAGATTATAATGGGTAGCGAAGGAACCAAGAATACGATGGTGAACACGAGACACAGGGTTTAGACAGGTTCGGGCCTCCCGGAGGATAATAACCCTACGTCCTGTATGTCGTGGTATTGGATTGATGTCTTTTAGGTGGAGCCCCTGCCCCTCTTATATATCCGGGGATCAGGGTTACATGGAAAGTATCCTAGTCGGTTACAACTCGGAATTACTTGGAGTATAAGACAAGAGTCCTGATCTATCCTGCCGACTAGCCGCACCTTCCTTTTAGAGTCATGGGCTACTCGGTTTCTTCTGGGCCGGACCAACTACCCTTGTCAGGTTACTCGGCCCTGCTGGTCATGAGGGTACCCGGGGGTCATGGTAACGACAGTAGCCCCCAAGTGCTTTTTGATTGATCTTGATTGCTTCCCGACTAGGCTTTTCTCCATATTCGAGTAGATCTTCAGGTTGACTGATGAATTAAAAAGGACTTAACCTGAATTAAGCCTGTTGTAAATTGAGATACCTGGCCCCGAGTGTCTCAGGGGCAGCAGGGCCTTGAATTAGGCATATCAGTGATTGACACCCAATACTGAACCGAGTCAAAGAATTGGATGAATCTGAGAATAAAGGCCGACTCAGTCGGTTGCAGATTCATGAGGGATCCATAAAGGAATTTGCATAAAAGTCAGTTCTCAGAACTAACTTGCTCCATAAAGGAATTAGTGAATGAAATGCAGCATCCGACTCAGTCAGCTAAGGCTGTAAAAGCATGCTAGCAAATCAAATGATGAATGCACGTAAGTGCATCATATAGATGTAGCCCCCGAGTTACTGTGTAATTCGTAGAATTAGACAGAAACTCAGAGCAAGCATGAACCAAGATATACTGTCCTGATCCAAGTAAATAAGAGCATCATATAGATGTGACGAAAAATTGCATCCATAAGATGTTGAACTCCCGATCTCATGTGCACAGGACTGCTTAAACAATCGATCAAGGTGAGTCTCAGCCAAGAACTTATCATTCCGGGCTAGTGGTCTAGGTCCATCTGTCTCAGCTCAGCTGAGGATGATTACAACCCGTATTTTTATATATGGATGCGCGCCAGCGCATCTATATATATAGATGTAGCCCCCGAGCTTCAGCTTAATTGAAGCAATAAAGTTGAAGGTCAAGGAAATTTCTAGGTAATCATCCGATATAGAATCAAGGACGAAGCAACCCGTGTGCCTATCATAGAGCCGAATAATATTATGGAACTCACGCAAGTGAGTCCATATGGACTAGCCCCCGAGTCTGTGGACGATTGGAACAATCGTGTACAGACTCAAGAGAGACTAGAAAAGATTGAATCATCAAAACTGAAGCCAAAAAGGCCTGACTGATAAACAGCCCGAGTGGATTTGTTGGACTCACGCAAGTGAGTCCATATGGACTAGCCCCCGAGTCTGTGTATAATTAGCATAATTATGTTCAGACTCCAAAGAGAGAAAGTCATGGTGTGAAAAATTATATGTAGGCAGAAATCAACTCCACACATCATTACCGAGTAATAAGAGGGAGGATTAAGTGCCACAGTAGCTGAGTCAGCCGGAGCTTATCCGCCGAGTCACAGGAATACTGTATAACAGAATCGATTCCATCAGGATTGTCTTCACTCCACAGAGAGAATTCGACCAGTCTCTTTTGCAGGCAAGGCAGCGCGAACGTCAGGCGCCCCGTGACTGTCCAGATGCCACCGCCTCGGCCTTAAAAAGACCTCAATCAGACTGAAGCAAACGCAAGCACACCACCATGGCAGGCAAAAAAGCGAGCAAGAGAGGTTCCTCCTCCGCGCCAGCACCACCTGGAGAGCCAATCCCTCCTCCACCAGCGGCCCCCGAGCCGCCACTGCTGCTGCCGCCGGTAGAGGTGCCGCTGGTGATGGATCTGGTGCCGTACGAAGCACCACCACTGGCAATGGTCGCTCCACCACCAACTGCTCCTGCCTTGCCGGAGCTCATCGTCATCACTTCCTCGGATGAGGAGGATGGCGAGCACCGCCGGAGGTGGCCACCGGGTCGCCACGACCGCCTGGACAAGCCGTCGCGTGTGGCGGACCGCACCAGGAGCCGTCGTAGAGGCTGAGGCCGCGAGGAAGCACGGAGAGGATGCCAGGTGCCCAGATCCAGAGGAGACCTGTTGCTGATGGCGCCTGGAGAGGAGTCTCATGTCTGCATCGTGTGTTGTGTGTTTGTACTCGTGATGTAATGCTTGCATTAGTTCATGTCGTGCATTGTAACTCATCTTGTTCAGTGGAATAAGAGACTCCAGTAGCTGTGTGTGCAAGAAATCATCTTGTCCCGACTGAATCTGGTTTGGGGACGACGGCCGAGTCAATGAAGGGACCAGCCGAGTAGTCGCGCCCGAGTAGTTGAAGAGGCGCCAATTTTCCCGCTTCACCAAACCCTAATGAGGTTCCGTACCGAGGAAGCCAAATGGTTGGGCTTGATCTGAGCCGTAGAGGCAAGATAAAGTAAATCACAGCCGTTGAGGCACATCCAGTTTGGAAATAAAAGAAACTGCCTCGCCGCCGTTAAACCATTTCACATTATATTCGCATCTAATCCTCAGATCCCTCATCCCCCAACGCCAAATCGATCCGAGAAGAACACCGAAATGGCTCGAGTGAAGTGCACCGCCGCTCCGATCGCTGGCACAAGCAGTGCGGGTGGAGGAAATGTCGCAGACGAGCAGAGAAGAGGGGAGGCAGATGCTATGGTCGTGGCCGCCAGAGGCGATAGTGCAGAAGTTGCCGCCGGCGAGGAATATGCAGTCGGGTGGCCACAATCCATCACCACCGATGCCCGACTCCAAACTTTAGTGGGCTTGGGCCTGCTTCCGCCAAAGGAAATCATCGGATGGAGAGCAGCTGAAGGTGAAATCTACCCGTCTCCCGGTCCAGGTGAAACAGTTGTCTTTGAATCATTCTTTCGCCGTGGATTGGGGTTGCCAACGAGCAGATTCTTGAGGTCATTGCTTTTCTTCTACGGCATCGAGTTATGCCATCTGAATCCCAATGGGATCTTGCACTTGTCAATGTTCGTGACATTGTGCGAGGTATATCTGGGGATCGAGCCCCACTTTGACTTATTCAGGCACCTGTTCTTCCTGAAGCCGCATCCATCAGCGGACAAGCCAGCCATCGTCGGAGGAGCCGGGATTCAGCTCCGTAGGAAGGACAGATTCTTCGACTACGAGCTGAGGACTTCGAACAAGGGCTGGCATCATGAGTGGTTTTACTGCGCGAATGTTATACCAGTGTTGCCAAAATTTGTGGGTAAGGCTCCGACTTATAACTCTATCTGGAAGAGTAAGCCGGAGAAGGACATGACCACCGAGTTAAATGCCTTGGTAAGGACTATTGCTGAGCTGAAGACACCTGACTTTGGAGTCACTGGTCCAGCTATTGCCATCAACTTTTGCATCAGAAAGTTCCAGCCTTTGAGGGAAAGGGTACGACCTGCTTGGACCTGGAAGGGTCCAGGAGACAAGGATCAAGAACCCATCCCTGGAGGGTATCAAGAAGCGCAGAGATTCCGAGTGATGGCTCGAGGCCAAGAATTTTTCACCGCCAACTGCAATGTGACCATGCTGAAGCCAGACGGGACAATGCAGTGGGTGGGCTACTGGAGAAAGATTCCCCGGCCCGCGGTAAGTGATTCTGCCGAGTTAAGTATAAGGATATACAACTCAACGTATCAGCTGACGATTAACTTCCTGTTTTCCTTGTGCAGGAAATGGAGAGGTATAAGAGTCGGGGACTGGAGCCCCCGGTGAACGATGATGGCTCTCTGAGAGCCCTGCCTGTTAGGGACCAAGATTTGGTCTTAGCTGATGATGGCGACAAGTCGGACAGTGACCTGGACGCCCTTTTTGCCTCACTTCCTGACTCGGATGATGAGGCGGCCGAGAGTGACCAAGGGGCAGAGGACGAAGAAGGAGCCCCTGAGGACGAAGGGAACTCCGCTGCCGAGTCCGATATTCCAAAGGAGCCCACACCAAACCCAGCCGGTGAGTCACTTCGCGCTCGAGAGCGGCGAAGCAAAACCAATCAGGACCGTGACGCTCTTCGTTTGGGCTTGGAGCATGCTGCAGGTCAGTCTTCTCAAGGCGGAGTGCAGCCGAGAAGTGACGCTTCTCAGAAAAGGAAGAGAGCTTTAATTCTCTCCAGTTCTGAGAGTGAGGGCGAGGATCTCAATCCTCCAACGGGGAGAATCCAGTCGCCTCAGAAATTGATGGAGCCAGAACCCAAAAAGGTCAAGAAGACTAAGGATCAGGTCCGGCGTCCGGGGTTGTATCCCCAAAGAGTAGCCAAAGTACTCAGTGTGCATGCAAATCTCTTCGTTATGTGCCTTATCTACCATTTAAGGTTCTTGTTTACTTGCAGGAAACGACTCCGAGTCAAACGGACGCCAATCCTGAAGTCGCACCGACTGGCGGTGAGGATGCGATCCCCATGGAGACAGAAAATGTCTCGGTTGTTTCTGGTTCAGCCAGCGCTAGTGGCACTGAAGCGCCAAATCCCGAGAAGGATATGGCTGCTAGCCATGAAGGCGACAAATCTTCTCCTCCTCGGCCGTCACCTCTAAAGGAGGTGTATAAGAAGAAGAAGCAGCCCGTGATCAGAATCCGGGTATCTGACGTGTAAGTATTGGTTTACTCAACACGGTTGATGCATATCGGTAGTACGAAAGTTACTATTGTGCTGATGACTTTTGCAGCCCTCCATCTCAGACGCTGCCTGTGAAGGAGATTGCTACTGTGGCGCCAAGTGACAAGTCGGCTGAGGAGACTACCTCAAAACCGCAGGCCACCGTGACTGATAAAGCGCAAGCAGTGGTGCAGCAGGAGGCTCGGGCGAGTAAGTCAACCCCTCAACTGGTCGAGGAGGCACAGGGCCCGAGTCAACAGCCAGCCCTAGCCGGGCCTGAGTCGGTTGCTACGGAACCTGAGACTCAGCTTGTCACTGGTCCGAGTCATCCCCCTTCGTCTCCAGAAGAAGAGATCCAGCGGGGCCAGTACAACTTTGAGAGGAGAACTCCTAAGGGCTCCTTTGCTTTTGACTTCAAAGGAACTCAGGTGGAGATCAATGAGAAGGAAGAGGAAGAGCAGCAAGATACGCTGGAGGGCATGATGTTCGACATGATGGAGCTCCAGCGAGTAAGTTCTTTGCTTGTGCTTTCCGTCGATCCATAAGTAGAGTGCTAATCAGCATCTGGTTCTTGTCAGAAAATTACTGACGCCAATAAGGCCAAGACGAAATTCTTAAAGGTGTTGAACCCGGCTGCCGAGTCAGTGTTCAATGCTTTGGCAAGCAAAAGCGCACTGATCGGTACGCAACAGGACAGCATTGATCAGCTGAATCTTCAGCTGGCCGCACTCAAGGAGGAGAACGCGGCACTCGAGAAGACCGTGGCAGGTACAAGTCGAGTCAAAAGACTGTCATGTTTTTCTTGGTGTCCCTGACAGACATTTGATATTATGTCCAGCCCAACCTAAGGTGACTCAAGCGGATATGGATGAGTTGGCTTCCTTGAGGAAGAATGAGCCACTTTTGCGGGGCAAACTTGCGGAGCTGAGAGCTGAAGCAGCCGAGAGACAGAAGGAGACGCAAGCCATCGTTAAAGAACGGGACCGGCTACAATCTGAATCGGCTGCACTCAAGTCCGAGTCAGACAGATTGACGAAGCTGGAGGCAGAACTCAGAGGTAAGTGCCACCATACTTTGTAATGTAACCTGTTTCTGTTTAGCCGGTAGAATCCGACTTATTGTTATCCTGCAGGTGAGCTTGGCACCTTGAAGACCGAGAATGCAGCTCTGTACCAGAGTGCAAATGAAGTATTCCAGTATGTGTGGCCTGATCTTGAGGACAGACCCAAGGGTTCTTTTGCTGAAACGCTGAGTCAGGTGCCACGGGCCATGAAGGCTCACTGCAAGCAGCTGGCAGAGACTGCTTCCCGCCATACTCTGAGTGTGGTCAAGTCGCACTTCCCGCTGATGGACCTGTCGAGCTTGCAGCAAGGGTTTGCCCTTGGGACTACGCAAGAGAAGGCGCTGGAGCTGATGAACGAAGCCACGAAGTGTGGTGAAGAACTTGTAAAGGATCTCTCTCTGTCACCCTGAGGTGAGGCCGAGTGAAATTCCTGTAAATAAACAATGTGATGTAAATAAGTAGGATTATATGACAATCGACAAATGAACCTATGGGTCCTTTTGTGAATATGATGGTTTTGTTGAGTCGGCTCAGCCGCTCTCTTTCGATCTCGAGAAAAGAATGGTGTCTTATGTTTATGCACTCAGTGTTGTCAGCCAGCCGAGTAGTGTTGGACTGTGAGTCGGCAGACACGTTCGGGCGATGGCGTTAACTTTTGAGCTTCACAATCAGAGCAACCATCCTAACCCAGGGACCTATGAGATTGACATAAGTCAAGTAACTAAAGGTGAGTGTCAGTCAGACGAGTCTCTTTGGACTGTTTTCAGAGACCAGTTGCCGCCTTATGTTTATGCACTCTCGGTGGAGCTTCACAATCAGGACAGACAAGGCTTACTTAGTCGGCCAGAAGAACTCGTGACATAACTCGGTGATTATGAGTGGTATTTAGCCCCCTGGCTCTGTAAGCAGTAAGGTGTTACTGGTTACAGAGTCAAGAAAAACTTGTAGGGAGAAAAAAGAGCACTTTATTGCGGTAAGGTACACAAGGTAGTTACAAAGTAGTTGAAAAAGATTAAACAAAGAAGCGACGTAGCTGAGTTATGTTCCACGTGTTGGGAAGGAGTTCTCCGCTCTCACGCCGCAGTCGATACGATCCAGGACGAGTGACTTCATGGACGATAAATGGTCCTTCCCAGATAGGCGACAGCTTATGTCGGCCTTCTGTCGTCTGAACCTTCTTGAGTACGAGGTCGCCGGCCTGAAAGGCTCGGTCTCGTACTCGACGCTGATGATAGCGCCGTAGTGCCTGGAGATATCTTGCCGACTTCCTCAGCGCTTCCTCCCTCATCTCCTCGAGTTGATTGATGGACTGCAGGCGTTGGTCTTCTGACGACTCGGCCTGGTACGCTGTGACCCTCGGAGAGCCATACTCAAGTTCAGAGGGAAGTACTGCTTCTGCGCCGTAGACGAGGAAGAAAGGTGTTTGCCCCATAGGTCGAGTGGGAGTAGTCCTAAGCGCCCATAGGACGGAAGGTAACTCGTCAACCCATCGGGAGGCATATGACTTGAGCCTGTTGAAGAGGCGGGGTTTGAGTCCTTGGAGAACCATGCCGTTGGCCCGTTCGACGGAGCCGTTGCTCTCTGGGTGATACACAGAGCCGTGGCAAAGTTTGATGCCGACGTCGTCGCATAGGGCGGCGACTTCCTTGTTCTTGAAGTTGGTGCCGTTGTCAGTGATGATCCTGTTTGGCACACCAAATCTGAAGATGATGTCGCGTATGAATTGGACAGTACGACCGGCGGTCTGATCTCGGATAGGTACAGCCTCAATCCATTTGGTGAATTTGTCCACCATGACGAGCAGGTGAGTAAATCCACCTTTGGCCTTTGTAAGAGGGCCAACCATGTCAAGCCCCCAGACAGCAAACGGCCAAGTCGGAGGTATGGTCTGGAGGGCCTGAGCCGGCATGTGTATCTGCCGTGCGTAGAACTGACAGCCTTCACAGGTGCGGACGATGTGTTCGGCATCAGTGACGGCTGTGGGCCAGAAGAAGCCTTGGCGATAGGCTTTTCCGACAAGGGAACGAGACGCTGCGTGGTTGCCGCAAACGCCCGAGTGAATATCCTGGAGAAGTTGCTGGCCTTCTTTCCGAGTTATACACTTCATGTAGACGCCGAGTCCCATGATGTCTCTGCGGTCGGCGCTTTTTCGGAGGAGTTGCCTATCAACGACCTTGTATGACTTGCTCTTTCTGTGAATGGCTTCGAAGTCTTCCTTCTTGTCCGGGAGCTTGCCATGAACAATGAAGTCGATGTAGGGAACCCGCCAGTCTTCTTCGTCCGGGGTCTCAGGGTTGTCTACGACCATGGCTTCTAAAGCGTCAGGCCGCGGCTGCAGTGACTCGGCTGGCTGAGGGCCGGGTTGTTCCCGCTTGATGAAGGGTGCAGAGACGATTTCCATGAAAACGCCGGAGGGTACGACGCTTCGGCTGGAGCCCAAGTTGGCCAGCATGTCGGCTTTCTTGTTAAAGTCGCGATGGATGTGGAAATAATCCAGACCATCGAACTTTTCCTCAAGCTTGCTGGCTGCCTGGACATAAGCGATCATGTCCTCATGGACACAGGACCACTCTTTCTTCAGCTGGTTGATGACGAGTTGAGAGTCGCCTCGCACGATTAGGTGCTTGATGCCGAGTGACGCGGCAATGCGGAGGCCGTGTAGGACTGCCTCGTACTCGGCTGCGTTGTTGGAGGCCTTGAAGTGTAGCTGTAGTACGTAACTCAGTTCATCGCCGCGAGGGGAGACGAGCAGGATGCCTGCGCCAGCGCCTGAGAGTTGAAGGGAACCGTCAAAGTACATGACCCACTCTTCAAACTTCTCAGGTTCTGGAGGGACCTGTGTTTCTGTGTACTCAGCAACGAAGTCGGCCAGAGCTTTAGCCTTAATAGCCGTCTGTGGCTTAAAGGTGAGGTCATAAGTACTCAGCTCGATGGCCCATTTTGATATTTTGCCGGTGGATTTCCTGTTATGCAGGATCTCGCCGACGCCATAAGATGTCACCATAGTGATGGGGTGGTCTTGGAAGTAGTGGATCAGCTTGCGTGATGCCATCAGCAGGCCGTAGACGATCTTCTGAATATGAGAGTAACCGACCTTTGACTTGGACAACACTTCACTGACGAAATAGACTGGGCGCTGTACTTTTTGTATTTGGCCCGGTTCCTGTCTCTCAACTACAAGAGCTGCGCTGACCACATGAGTGGTGGCTGCGATGTAGAGGAAGAGAGGTTCTTTTGGCTCCGGGGGAACCAATGTGGGGGGTGAGCTGAGGAATTCTTTAAGCTGGATGAAGGCTTTCTGAGCTTCCTCGTCCCACACAAATTTGTCTTGCTTTTTGAGTAGCTTAAAAAACGGTAGGCCCTTCTCGCCGAGTCGTGAGATGAAACGGCTGAGGGCTGCCATGCATCCCGAGAGCTTCTGAACGTCGCGCTGACACTTCGGGATGGGCATCTTCAAGATTGTTTCTACCTTTTCCGGATTAGCCTCAATTCCACGGTGGGTGAGGATGTATCCGAGTAGTTTGCCGGAGGGTACGCCAAACACGCACTTGTCCGGGTTGAGCTTCATACGGAAATTGCGTAAGCAATCAAACGTAGCTCGGATGTCGTCAATAAGGTCGTCCTTATTCTTGGTCTTGATGACCACGTCGTCGATGTAAGCCTCGACTTTCCGCTTCTTAAGAAGGCTTTCCAGACACTTCTGGATGCAACGCTGATACGTTGCTGCAGCGTTCTTAAGGCCGAAAGGCATTGTTAGATAACAATAAGCGCCAAAAGGAGTAATGAAAGAAGTTTTGAGACAATCCTCCTCTTTGAGTCGGATCTGGTGGTAGCCGGAGTAACAATCAAGAAAACTTAATAATTGACAACCGGCAGTAGAGTCTACAACTTGATCAATCCTAGGGAGCCCGAAAGGATCTTTCGGACAAAACCTATTGAGATCTGTGTAATCGACGCACATGCGCCACTGTTTATTCTTCTTCTGAACAAGAACTGGATTAGCCAACCAGTCGGGGTGGAAGACTTCCTTGATGAAACCGGCGGCTAACAGTTTTGTCACATCAGCCCGAATGGCCTCCCGACGATCCGGGGTAAAGCGACGAAGCCTCTGCTTGATAGGTTTGGCCGTCGGGTCGACATGTAGAGCGTGCTCGGCAAGATTCCTGGGAATACCAGGCATGTCAGAGGGTTTCCAGGCAAAGATGTCCCGGTTCTCCCGAAGAAAATTGACGAGCGCGAGTTCCTATTTGTCGTCCAGGTCCGTCCCGATGTTGGCCGTCTTGGAGGGCTCAGCCGGGTCCAGTGTGATCTTCTTGATCTCGGGGTCAAGGTGCTTGACCCGGAGCTTGTACTTCTTCTGCGGAGCGAGGTCGTCGTCTTGAGCAGCGTCTTCCTTGATCTCCAGCATGGACTTGCCTTCTGCAGCTTCTTGGAGCTGAGCAAGCTCGAGGCTCTCGGACTCACAAGCATAGGATTGCTTGACATCTGCCCGGAGTGTGAGGACTCCCTTGGGAGCTGGCATCTTCAGAACCAGATAGGTATAGTTCGGAATAGCCATGAATTTGGCCAATCCTGGCCGGCCAATGATGGCGTGGTACGCCGACTCAAAGTCAGCGACTTGAAAGCAGACATACTCCTTGCGATAGTTGTTAGCGTCACCGAAGGTAACTTGCAGGGAGATTTGGCCGAGTGGAAGAGCAGAGCGGCCGGGAATAACACCGTGGAAGGGAGAGTTACTCGGCTGGATGCTCGACCTCGGTATCTTCATCTTGTCGAGTGTCTTGACGAAGAGAATGTTAAGAGCGCTGCCACCATCAATGAAGACCTTGCTGAGGCGGACCTCATCAATGATGGGCGAGAGGATCAGTGGGTATCTGCCCGGCTTGGCGACGAAGTCGGGGTGGTCGCTGCGGTCAAAAGTGATGGGCACTTCTGACCACGGGAGGTAGTGAGGAGCATCAACTGAGACGGCGTTAACTTCTCGGAAGGTCAGCTTCTGCTTCCTCTTGGACTCATACGCATCAGGGCCGCCGAAGATATGAAGGACGGCTTTAGGCTCGCGGTAGTCGTCCTGGTCCTTGTCGTCCTCCGGCTTCTTGGGCTCTTCTTGCTTTTTGGACGTGTATGTCATGAGGCCTTTGAGGCGCATACAGTCTCGGAGCTTGTGAGTAGCTGACGGTCCGCCATGGAAGATGCAGGGTTCATCGAGCATCTGCTCGTAGTTGGCCGGCGCCCTGGGGCCACGCTGTTGTTTCCTGGGCTTGGACTTGTCGGCGAGGGCGACCATGTTGTCACCCTTGCGCTTCTTGTCTTTGGAGCCCGAGTTGTCGTTCTCTTTAGACTTGCCCTTGTTGTCCTGTCGTTGGCGGTACGCGTCGCGATTCTGCTCGGCGCAAAGCTCGTTGCCAGCTGCAAACTGGTCGGCGAGTGCCAGCATCTCTCGGACAGTGGCCGGGTAGTCCTGGCCGAGTCGGTGGACGAGGTTGCGGTCGGTGCATCCTTCGATGAAGGCTGCGATGACCTCAGAGTCCGACACGCTCGGAATCTCATTCTTCTTCCGAGAGAAGCGTTGGATGAAATCCCGGAGGGACTCGTTGTCCTTTTGCTTGACCTGTTTGAGGTCTCTGCTCTTAGCAGGTCGGTCGGCAGTCGGCCGATAAGTGTCAATGACTATGCGGGTGAGTTCGTTCCAGGAGTCGATTGACTCGGCAGGAAGGTTGGTTAACCAGCGCCGAAGTGGAGATGACAGCATGAGGGGGAGGTAACAAGCCATCACAGCTCTGTCACCCCCGGCGATTTTGACGGCGAGTGCGTAGGACTCCAGCCACTCAGCTGGGTCAGTCTTGCCATCGTATTTCTCGATGTTTGTCAAGCGCATTGACTCGGGGAAACGCGCCGAGTTGCGGAGACGTCGAGTGAACGAGCGAAGGCCATCTATAGAGGATGGGTCTCCGTCGAAATTGTGATCTCTCGGGGGAACACCGTGGTGTTCGGGCCGATCGAGGTAGCGGTCATGGTGACGGTCGTTGTCGCGGCGAGGTGGAGTTCGGCGACGGTCATCATCACGATCACGCCGGTAGTCGTCGTTGTGACGCCGTTCTTCATCACGGCGCCTGTCGTCATGTTGACGCCTCTCGTCTTCACGACGCCGGTCATCGTTGCGACGCCGGTCATCATCGCGGCGCCTGTCGTCATTGCGGCGCCTGTCGCCATCACGGCGACGGTCGCGGTCGTCTTCCTGGTTCTGGTTCGCTCGGGGCGGCGACGGGGGTGGTGAGCCACCTGGAGGAGTCCGCCGCGGAGGAGCACGCCTCGGAGGAGACCTTGACGGGCGGCGCGGAGAACGTTGGCGTTCGGGCGAGCCGCGTCGTGGTGGAGATCTCGAGGGTCTTCGGGGAGAGCGTGAGCGCCTGGGCGAGTTGCGCCGATGTGGGGATCCCACACCAAAGCGATCCCAGTCATCTTGTCGGGCACGCTCCTGGTCTTCACGTCTCTCACGGCGCAGGGACTCGATGTGGTGCCGTGCGTCGTAGTCGGGCCAGGGGTTGGCCTGCCTGTTGACGTCCGTGGGACGGTTGGCCGGGTCTGCCTGCCTGTCAGGAGAACGCTGACCAGTCGGCCGGTCGGCGATGGCCGGAGTCGGCTGCCGGGGACGGTCGCGATCCCGTGAGTGGGTATGAGAGCGACGGCCGCGTCTGTTGGACGATGATGAGCTGGCCGTTCTGGCAGAGGAGTAACTCTTCTGCAGAGCTGCTGCCTCAGCATAGCCTTTGGCTCGTTGGATCAGGGCCGCAAGGGCGTCTGTAGTGACTCGGGGGTCACGCATCGCAACCTCGACTTCATCGAGGATGGTGCGATTGGCCACCATGTTCTGTTCGGGGGTCCTGAATGCTTGGAGGCCGTTGACGTCGACAAAGAGGCTGCGTTGAGCCGATTGTCTTCTTCGGTGAGGCCGGCTGGCATCATGGGCATCTTGGGGCCCATCTTCTCCCTCCGGGATGGTGGAGAGGTGACCGGCACGGTTGCGTTGTTCTTGAAGAGTCCGGCGTGCACCAGCCGCTGATGACTCGGCGAAGCCGGCGCCGACTGGTGTGGTGACTGCCGCCGCGTCGGCGATCGCCGCCGCTGTTGTTGGTGTAGGAGCGACGGGATCTGCCCCTGGGAGAGGCGGTGGCGGAGGCGGAAGATGAGCCGGAAGTGGTGGTGGTGGAGGCAGCTCTCCGTCGTTCTGCTCCTGGAGGAGGGCAAAACACTCGTACCGCTCCGGCGATGATGAGCCGCCAGAGCAGTAACCAGCTTCTTGCTCCAGGATGTGGTGCAGGGAGTCGAGATCAGACTGGCTGTCTTGGAGACAAGCCACCAGATTGAAGGACTCGTCGCCCGGAGCTGCTAGCAAATCCTGCATGTCCCGTTGATAGATAGCAGATGCGTTGTTGAAACCATAAGGGAACATACCAGGAGACCGAGTTATATAACTCGGCTGGACAGGGTGAAGTCGAACGTTGTCCAGGGCAGATCGGATCTCGGCTAGCGAGTAGTCCGAGTAGGATCTGACCCGGAGTCTGGAGAAGCCAAACTCCAACTCGGCAAGAGTGGAATCCGGCTCGATCTCAACCGCGTGACTCGGCGAGTCGGCGAGGGTGAGATTGCTGGTGGTGTCGGCGATGAACTCCAGGCTCCCGAAGTGGATCCGAGTGCCTGGGGCGAAGTTGTTGATGAAGCGATCCATCGTACTCGACGAACAGGATCCCGACGCTCCCCCTACCTGGCGCGCCACTGTCGAGGTTTTAGGGCCTCGATAGATTATAATGGGTAGCGAAGGAACCAAGAATACGATGGTGAACACGAGACACAGGGTTTAGACAGGTTCGGGCCTCCCGGAGGATAATAACCCTACGTCCTGTATGTCGTGGTATTGGATTGATGTCTTTTAGGTGGAGCCCCTGCCCCTCTTATATATCCGGGGGATCAGGGTTACATGGAAAGTATCCTAGTCGGTTACAACTCGGAATTACTTGGAGTATAAGACAAGAGTCCTGATCTATCCTGCCGACTAGCCGCACCTTCCTTTTAGAGTCATGGGCTACTCGGTTTCTTCTGGGCCGGACCAACTACCCTTGTCAGGTTACTCGGCCCTGCTGGTCATGAGGGTACCCGGGGGTCATGGTAACGACACCGTGTTAGCTTTCCGGGCATGGAACAACCAGAGCATGGGTTTCAAGAATTATGCACGAGCAAGATCAAGTTCCAGGAACTGAAGTACATCAGTTAAGAAAATCTCTGTTAGGTCACGAGTCACGACCGCCGCTTGCTGATCAAGATCAAGTTCGAGGAACTGGAGCAAGCTAGATCAAGTTCGAGGAACTGGAGTAACGCCGCTGATCGACCTTGGGTTTGATTCTGTCGTGATGTATGGGGGCATTGAAGGATTTTATTTGAGTAGCATGCATACTTCCGACCGCAGCCGTGCGACTGCATCGTTACACGTGCGAGAAGCAGCTCAAACGGACAAGCACAATCAGTAAACCAACCGTACGATTCTACAGTCGGACATAAGTCGTCGAACTGCTGGGGTCGTACGCACAGTCGACTTTTCCTTATTTGAGTGCTCTTTTTATTTGTACCAATGTGAGAGGGGGTGACATGCCATAAGTAATAAGTCTAATTATGAATAAAGGCGAAGTGTTTTTTTATGTTAATTAGTCATGAAGTCGCAATATCTCATGTCTCAAACCAAAACCTCATCAGTTTGTAAGCAAGTAACGAGACTGGGATCAAGCTCGATTGTGGAGCTCATGTACATGAAAGGAGAGCATACAAAGGTTCAGTTCCTCCCTCTTATTGAAAAAGTGCGGTAGCTAAATATAGTTATGTAAAACTAGTTAAATGGTCATAATATTTGAGAATATATTAGTAGTTTATCTTAATTATGGCCTTTTTATGGTACCCTTTTGACCTGGTAAAAGGTCAAATGAAATCCGAGTCGTTGATGTATGGAATAAAAAAGAAAAAAAGAAAAGATTTTTTAGACTAAAAATAAAAGAATTTAAAGAAGGAACCGGCGATTTTTAAGGGAACAAAATATGTTTTCCTCCTCTTCGTCCCATCACATAGCTCCTCCTCCGACTCTGCCTGATGTCCTCTATATGCATGCGTACATCATGTCACTTCACATAGCGCTGCTCGAGCTGGCCTGATGTCCCTATATGCATGCGTACATCATGTCACGGTTTTGTTATTTTCTCCAAGATCCAGCTGGTATATAAAGTCCAGTTGTTCCAAACTATGCCTAACAGGCTCTTTTCTAGGGACAAAATCGTGTTCACGTCTGTTTCTTGGATCAAAATCATGTCAAGTTTTTTAAGAAAGAAAATCTTTAACTTTGGAATATCTGCCAACAACGACCGTGGGTTTTCTAAAAACAATTAAAAAATAAATGGTGGTAATAGGTCTTTAATCTAGTTAAAATGGACGGTTCATAGTGATTATAAGGTTCATGGGGTATAAGAAGTTTTTTTTTTTTGCGAGGGATGGGGTGTAAGAAGTTACAAGGTGGATGGTGCAATTCAGAAATGAAAGATATCATCTGGTGATACAAAACCATTGTGGTTTCGATTTCCTGGCTGCAGGGTTCCTTACCTTTCCTTACCGACGAAATCTATTCACCTCGGTCCTTGTCCTCCCAGACCTGGATATTGATCCTTCGTGTCAGCCATTGATCCAACTGTCATGCCACGCGGATACGAGCGCACGCGTCGTCGCGGCACCCGCCGGCGCTTGGAAGACGCAATTGCGCATGATCAGCAAACCAAGAAGATAATGACCATCGATTCCACGGCTGCCGGAGGAACTCATTGTGCAGGCCCTCATGCAGCTACCGGCGCTTACTGTGGTTGCCGGGCTTCCTGGATCGCCATCAAGCTTGCCGCCGCCAAGCTCGCCCTTTGTACCTCGATCAGACACACCAGCAAACACCTACACAATCTCGACGCCCATACGTTATGCACCAATGACCCTCAGGTGCTTGCGCTGCTCAAGGCCTACCGTGGCGTCGTGCTCCTTAGGAGGGACTGCGCCGCCGCGGCAGCATATATACTCCGTTTGGAGCCCTACCACCGTGCACCGGCCGGCGAGGTCATGCAGCTCCAGCTATCGCACGAAAAGTTTGCTCCGTAGCCTCCGTTGCGACCGTCGGAGAGTACAAGAGGGTGCAGGTGAGCGTCGAGCTGCAGATTTTGCATGCCACAGTGCTCACCCTAGCTAGGAGACTCAAGAGGCTGGAGGCGCTGGCAGAGCCGGTAAGCTGGCGGCGGCGATTGAGAACACCAGATTCGAGGACCACCTGGAACACGGCGCCCACTCCTAGCTCTCTGACGAGTCCTTCCGGTGGGTCATGCAGCCGCCTTTCGTCACGGCTCATGTCAGTACAACCGCGGGCTGCTGCTGAATGGACACCTCGCCAGGGGAGCAATTACGAGTGTCACTTGTACACTAACTAAGATAGCAAGGTATTTAATAGAAAAGTATATAAATCCTGTTTCTAAGAAGATAGCTGTACAAAACAGACTTACCTATATGAGAGCATTGATTGTTACTTTCATATCAGGGGAAATTTTGGGTGCAAACAGATATTCAATGCAAAGTGCAAACATCCGTTTGTTGCACCGAATATCATGGTTAGCATATAGAAACTAATTTGAAGTTGCTATTTTGTAGATCTAAATGTCTACTCTCTGATGCAAGAATTCGTAGTGACATTGTTGATCACAATAAATGTATTACTAGGTAGGTTAATATTTTTCTTTACAATAGTGTGTATTAGAATGAAATATATTTAGCAACAAAATATGAATGTTAGAACATATATACGTTTACTTATGTAATGCTACGTCTCCTAACGAAGAAAGTTGAAAGCATGTCATGATGCTTTCTTTCTGAACAAACCCGACAAAAAAGTTGTTGCCGTTGAGATTAGTGAAAAGGTTTATCAATGGTCTGTGCATCAAGGTCAAGGATCGATGAGCGCATCAATATACTCTCATCAAGCAGCTCATATTGTCACGCCCTCAAAGATGATATGGGCGTGGGATCTGTTGAGTCCGATGACTGCGTGCAACGATGAGTACGGCAACATGTGGTTGTCCATGTCCGTCGAGACAAGTAGGGGCTCAATTGCATCGACGCGCGTTCACCTCCGATGTGCCCAGACAGCATGCACCGCATCCTCGTCTATTCTCGTGGCTGGGATTGCGATGACACCCACGCAGCCGCCTCAATTCGAAGCCGCGCGCCCGCGCTAGGAACCTCTAGTCTTCCTGACTGCATCGTCCTCTCAGTCAATACCTGCATGCAGATTAGAGTAGTTGATTAACAAATTAATAAGATAGATAAGAGGTCAAGGCTTCAAACTCATGGCGACCCTTGTTATAAGCACTAATTGGCTTTCGTTGCCCAAGCAGGCAGGCAGCGTGTGCTTTGTTGCCCCAGGTGATGGGCAAGCACGGCTGCTGATGTGTCAAGTTTCAAAAATTTAGGAGCCAAAATAGGGTATAGCTGTAGGAGGAGGAGCGTTTTTTTTTATTTCAATACTCCAGTTTTTAAGATAGCCCCAAAAAGAGGTTTTTGGGGGTTAATTTTTGAAGTTCTCTTGAAGATGCTCTTATACGGTCATGAATTCAAAATGCTGCTAGTGCTGGATACATGCAAAATGAGATAAATGGCGTGTGGGTAGTAGAAAGGGAACTTGGATCCTAAGTTTTATTTTTTCTAGGGAAAACTTGGATCCTACGTTTCCTAACAGGGTAGCCTCCCTTTGTCCAAAAAAAAAAGGGGCCATCTATATCCTGCCCGGGCATTTCAGCCTGTCTCCAATGCCCAATTTATAGGCCGTCGGATGTAGCATCGATCGGTCATCAGCCTTCGTCAACCTCCAGCGCTGCTTCGTCGTTCGCCTCTGCCTGCCTCTGCCCCCCGCCCTACGCACCGCCGCCCCTGCCTCGGCGGGCAAGGGTCTCGCCAGAGGGCGCTCCGGCGGGGCAAGACCCTAGCCCGCCGAGGCAGCCCCCTGCTCCCACCTCCCGCCGCCGCCGTCGCCTTCCGCGCCCCCGCCCCGACCTAGCCCAACCGCCTTCTCTCGCCGCCCGCTCCGGCGGCGTCCTCGCCGCCTCCGCCTCCGCCGTCTCTCCCGCCACCACCGCCGGGCCGGCCTGCCTCCCCCGGCCCCCTCTTCTAGGTCCAGTAGACTCCGGGGAACCCCCAAACCCCGAACTCTAACCCCAATCCCAAACCCTAACTCGTCGGATAGCTCGCCAGAGTTGGAGAAGAGGAATGGCGCTGAGAGGTCTAGCCAAAAAAATTCAGGCATTGAGACGGCTCATAATGCCCAGGTAGAATTTAGCTTTCCCCAAAAAAAAAAGGGTAGCCTCCCTGGTACTTGAGCACTTAACCTCGATCGTGGCAACGAGGACATCAAACTACCGGGTGCGATGTCGACCGTCACGATCTTACGAGACGCGCGGGGGCTCTTGAAAGCGCCGGATGACTACACCAGCAGCAGCAAGATGACGACGCTGCCGAACGACATGTTCACGGAGATCCTCCTGCGGCTGCCGGCGAGGTCGGTCGCGCGGTTCCGGTGCGTCTGCCGTGCCGTATGTGGGACGCCGAGACCTGGTCGCCGGGCTTCCTGAACCGCCACCCCGGGCTTATTGGTAAATTGGCGTTCGTCCCCAGAGCGCACAAGCACTTCTGCTACTGGGGGTCTGGGGCAGGTGCTCGAGCTGCCCGAGGGTCATCGGCGCCAAGCACTGCCTCGGGCTCGTGCTCGTGGAGCACCAGTGTGGACGGCGCTCCACCCCCTACTCCGTCTCCGTGTGCAACCCTAGCACCGGCGAGGTCCTGCGCCTCCCGATCAAGCCGTCGTGGTCGGGCGGCGAGGCCAGTTCCGGCGTCGTCACCGGCATCGGCTTCCACGCGCCGACTCGGGAGCACAAGGTGGTGCAGGTGGCCGTCGCATTGGGCAACAACCTGCAGGTGGCTCCTCCTCTGGACATTGGCCATGCGGCGGCCACGTTCGGCGACCTGACCGACGATGCCTGCATCGACTGGAACATTGACCCGGTGTTCGCCGACGGGTGCGTCCACTGGTGCTTCAGGACGAGCAGGCTGAACCGCGACGAGCCCCACGGCGTCCTCTCCTTCTCGCTCGCCGACGAGTCCTTCCGCCGCGCCCCGCAGCCGGCGTTCGTCACCGCCGACCGCGCCTCGTACCTGCAACGGTTGGAGAATCGGCGGGCGAGGGTGCTGACGAGCGGGACAAGATTGGCGGAGCTCGACGGGCGCCTCTGCATGACGCGCGACGTCCGACAACGCAACGACGTGCCCGACCAGTTCGAGGTGTGGAAGCTGCGGGACTACGAGATGGGTGCCTGGTCCATGGACTACCGCGTCGACCTGACGGGGCGCGTGGCCAGGCGGATGAACGGGCCGTCGTTCGTCGTCCCGCTCAGCTACATCGACGGCGGCGGATCTCCCCGGGAGAAGATGATCAGGAAGATGCTGTTGGTGACCTCGGAGCAGCGCGCGCAGGTCTACGACCCCAACACCAACTCGCTTCGGACCGTGGCTGGCATGGCCGGGCGTCAGGGCCGGGTCGACATGGACGGCGACTTGATTGAACATTCCGAGGGTAGCCTCCGCATCCTGCGGTACCAGGACAGCCGTGTTAGCTTTCCGGGCAGGGAACCATGCGACCATGGGTTTCGAGTATCTTGCCCGGGCAAGATCAAGTTTCAGGAACTCAGCTGGAGTACATCAGTTTAAGAAAAATCTCCATGCGCAGCGCCGCTGAAGCGCTGGTCGATGGAGCTTGCGTTTAATTTTGTCAATTTTGTCGGCACATGTGTGGGCATTGACGGATTTTATTTGTACCAATCGTGAGATGGATATGGGGGAGACATGTATGCCTGGTAAAGCAGAAAAGATTTTTGTTTTGTTAGTATATAAGTAACGACGCGATATTGAGGAGCAAAGAGAGGTTCGAGGAAAAGAGAGGTTCGAGGAGAAATGTCTGTGATACCCCTTCTTTGTTTATTGTTACTCAGCTCTGTTTCAAATCTTTTTACTAGTTTTTCTTAAACCTTTTTCAAATTTTTTTTTTGGCCGGAAATGGAACACTTTAGTAGGTGGAGGCTGGGTGCTAGAAGAGCGACAGGGCGAGGAAGCTCGCAGTGGTTTGATTGGCGCAACGGAGAGGCGTTCCAGACCTAGCGATGCCAACCCTGCTGAAGCTGTTGGACGGCAGGAGGCAGGGGAGCAAACGCCGACGAGTTGGGAGAAGCGGCAGCGAGTTTCAAAACAAGAAGAAACTCCGAGCACCATTTGTTGGAGATTCGATGGACAACAAACACCGTATTGTCCCGATAATAGCCAATTTACTATCTTCAGGAATTATATTTGTTACTCCCTCCGTAACAAAAAAAAATTTGGCGTCAAAGCTTTCAAATTTTGTACCACAAAAAAAAATTGTACCACAAAGAATGACATTGTAGCCAAGACATGAGGTCCACCTAATTAAAATAAATCCCAGGCAAGTTTTTCGTTTCCTGCATGGCGCAAGATTATTTAGGGAGCTCTGTTAATAAAAAGAATGTTTCCTGTGAATTGGTGGAAAGTTATCCGATGCATGGCGCATGATTAATTAGCTATCTCGCTAATAATTAGGGGTATAAGAACCTATCTCGATGATCCCCGCGGGGGAAGCCCGTCATCCGGCCCCGTCCCTGTCCCCATCATCCTATCCGGGCAAAATCTGCCCTCGTCACCGGCCCCGACGGATCCCTGAACTTCAGCGGGGCCCCGCGGGGGCGATGATGCGACGGCGAAAGAGCTGGCGATGCAGGCGGTGGCGATGCGCAGCAGGCGGCTCCAGCTACAGCGCAGGCAAGAGAGTAGAGGGTAGAGGGTGGCGGCTTGGCGGCCGGTCGATTGGGGGATGGGGAGGAGAGAAATGGGTAGGTTGGGCTCTAATTGTGTTGTTGGACCGCAATGTTATGCATGTTTCAGGTCTCCACAGCTCCCTCACGGGGGAAATTCAATCCCCGGCCCCGACCCGTTAGTGTTTCGAGGCTCCAACCCGTAGCCCTGAGGGGCAAACGCCCCCGTCCCCGTCGGGTCGGAGCCCCGCGGGGACCCACCTCCACGAGGAAAATTGCCAGGAGGATTTCTCTCTACTACTAAAATGTCCGAGATTTTCTAGGATGCCATTTTTTATAAGACGGAGGGAGTAATTCATATTGCCGATGCCACTATTTTCCAAAGGCTTAGGCCCTCTTTGGAACGCGGGATTTTCACAGGAATTGTACAGGAATTTCACAGGAATCAGTTGACTGTTCACAGGAAAAACGCAGGAATGGGAAAAAATCCCGCGTTCCAAAAGCCCCCTTATTTTTGCAAATACAGAGATTTTGAGCACACAAAAGGAAATATAGAGATATAAACTCGAAATCTATTACTATAGTTAAAAGATTAGCCAACGTATGATGAGTTATCGGACACATCGTGCAGCCCTAACACTATTGCGGTCACATTCCACTATTAATTGCGTGCTCTCCATTGGTCTCATACAGTTTGTTGTTCTTTTGATCAAAAAATTGTCGATCAATCGTACCTTCATTTATTGAATTACTATCTTTTTGCGGCAATTAATAGAATCAAAATTGAAAATTAATAGTGGAATTTCATTGAGATTATAGCAAATTATATCCTCTGGTTACAAAATCAACTCAAACAACTCCAACTCTATTGATAAGGGACAAGAAACCTTGCAAAAGCCAATATTGTGTATTACGTAAACGAGTCAATGTTGAACCGCAGAGGCTAACAACACAAACGGGATGTATATGGGGTGACATAGGACATGAGATGGCGACAGACATTATAAGAAGAAACAAGTCTTGACAAGTTTTTCCAACAATTTATAAGGAAAAAAACTAAATCCTAAGAGAAAATTATGAACACAATGCATATGTAAAGACTTACTTTGTGTTGCATAAAAGACTAATGCATCATCTAGCTGGATGACCAGTACCCGGCGATTTAGATCCAGAAGCAACAATGAGGTAATTACTGTACTTTCGCAACAGTAGTGACTACTGGTTTGCATGACAAACCAGCAAGGAATTCCCAGTTTCGTAGGGAAAACCGAGAGCTTTTCTCGTCAAAGCACCAAAGGAACAAAGAACGAAATAACATATGCAAAGCAAACGAAGTATTGATTGATTTTCTCTGGTTTTCTTGCTACCCGGACCTGGGTATTTAAAGACAATCCTATTTCTAACTTTAAAATGACAATCTTAATCTGAAAAACCACGCACACATTTTGTCTCCAAGCTGCATACGCTTCTTTGCTTCGGACTAGTCCACACGCAAACGTCTTGTATAAACTTCATTGCCATCAACCCAGACAAAGACCAAACTGTCTGTTCCAACCAGCAAAGTCACGAATGCAACGATCAACTGTCTGCCTCTCCTGAACAAACACAAGCTAAGCTTTAATCTTCAAGTCCTTCTTGTGCATATATGTCCTCAAAAATTTCTTGCCAATTAATTTGATACCTAACACTGCTTCTGCTTTCATCCGTGAACGTGAATTTGATGTCACTGTTGCCACCATACTCCATGCCATCCACTTGCAACAGGCTCTCCTGGTAGAGCACAAGGCGCATCTGTTGTTGCACACCGTAATCATTCCTCCTTGCCAAGATGCGCAGCACCCTGGTGTCAGGTTCATACATGTACGCCCTCTGCGCAGCGCCAGTGGTCGCCAGCAGGATCTTCCTGCTCTCGCCAGAGGATTTGTCGCCGGCGTAGCAGACCACGAACAAGTCGCCATCCCATGGCCTCGTCAGTTCCGTCATATCGATGCGGCGGTCCAACGACCACGACAGGGACTTGTAGTCGCGCAGCATCCACAACTCGAACCTAGCGAGGCCCCCTCGCGGGCGGCAGAGGTCGCGCACCACGCTGAGGCGGCCGTCGACCTCGGCCATCGTCACGTACTCCGGCCATGGGAGGTTATCATCTTCAGCGAAAGGCGGCAGCGGGAGACGGCGGAAGGACTCGTTGCCGAGCTCGAAAGAGAGGACGCCGTTTTGGTTGCCGCGTACAATGTTCTCCTTCTCCCGCGACACGAGCATCCAGTGGAGGCGTCCGTCGGCGAACACCGGATCCGTCTTCGCCGACACGAGCGCGTCGTCGCAGATGATGGGCGTCCGCCGGCCGCGCGGCGCCCGCCAGCGCCGCTGCCCGCCGGCGCCGACGGTGACGACGCTGCACTGCAGCCTCGGCACCCACCAGCGCGGCGGCGGGTGGCCCGCGGCGCGTTCGAGCAGCACGGCCTTGTACCTGTCTTGGACGCCGTCGTAGCCGAGGCCGGCGCTGTCGAAGTACCACGGCGGGCGGCGCCGGGGCAGGCGTAGCGCGCCGCCGGTGGACGGATTGCAAACGAAGAATTCTCCCTCGCAGGGGCGGCCGACGAGGACGGCGCCGCCGCACGCCCCGCCGGCGCCGGCGAACACGCGGGGACAGCCCTCGCACGGCGAGGGCCGGGGCAACGTCTCCTAGGGCGAGGCGACGCGAAGGTGGGTGTGCACTTTGAGGTCGACCCGGACGGACACGAACCGCGGGGCGACGCCGGCGCGCGCCGCGGCGGCCTCGCGGTGGCGGCGAGCGAAGGTGGGCGAGGAGATGAAGCCGTTCCAGGACGGCGAGACGCAGCGGGAAGCGGCCAGGGACCTGACCGGCAGCCGCAGGAAGATGTCCTCCGCCAGTTCGTCTGGCAGCGGCGGAAGGACCGGATCCATCGCCGCCTCCCCATGGTTTGTGATGTGCCGCCTGCCGGCGCCGCGGGCCTTCGTCTGGCGGCGGCGCTTTGCCATCTTGGACGGATTCAGCAGATGTGAATACGAAAGAAAATGGATGTCGATCGCATCACACGATCCTCGACAGTCACCATTTCAGTTTGTGCAGTCATGCGGTGCAGCCGCTTTGTTCACCCGTCCGATCCGATGAAAGGCATTCTACGGCTTGGAACACTCTCTCCGCTTTCCATCCCTCACGGGGGCATGGCACCATCCTGAATTTCATTTTTTTTTTTTCAATTCCAAACCCTAGCCGCAGAATCATAAAATTTGTTAAATTATTCATGGCGTGGAACAAAACTGATCACATATTTATCTTCTACATCTCCCAACGAATCCATTTTGATGGTCACCAACACTCATCCAACCGGACCTCACCGTCGACAATTGACCTTCTTACAGTGGTTGTTGCCTCTCCTGAAGAAGAAAGAAGGCAGCAGTTGTTTCACGTGATCTATTTTGCTAGACATAGAAATTGTTCGGACAGTGTACAAAGCAAGTGCACGACATGAGTGCACAAGGACTGACTATTGAGGATCATGCTCCATATCCTGTTGGCCCCGACCATAACTGGGGCCAATAAAATTCACGCGATGATTTTACAATTTCCCACAAACCATGCATATCGCTCGAAAAGGGGGCCGTCTTCGCTGTCGCTCTCAGGGTACGTCCACTGCCGATCTCCCAGGGAGAAGAGGAAGATGCTATTAGAACCTCGGAGCAGCGCACACAGGTGTACGAGCCGGAATAAGGAATCCACGTCCACTTCCAGCCAACGTGGGCGCCATGTCATCGCGTATCAGCCATGGAGTCAACTTTTGATGTTAATTGCACAACTTTAAACAAAATATATGACTTATTTGAGAATTTTACAAGAAGCGGACCTATTTGCACCCACCGAAACAAGTTGTTGCACTTAATTGACATGCTACTTTTAGAGGGAAAAAAACGAAAAGGATAGTCTCTATTTGTTGGACTCTAGAAAAACGCAAAGATCCTTTCCTCATCTGACGTTTCCTTCGCGGCTGCCATCCAAGATCCAACTGCCGTGCGATGGGGATACGCACGCACCGGCGGCGGCGGCGGCAGCGGCACTCGGAAGACGCCACGGCGGACCAGCAAGCCAAGAAGATGAAGACGGCCGAGCCCGCCACGGCGCCTCATCGTGTCTCGCTGCCGAACGAACTCATCATGGAGGTGCTCCTGCGGCTGCCGGCGAGGTCGATCGCCCGGTTCCGGTGCGCCTGCCGCTCCTGGAACGCCGAGACCTCGTCGCCGGCCTTCCTGGACCGCCACCGCGCGCTCGCCGCGGCGAAGCTCGCCTTCGTCCCGCTGGCGCCGGCGCACACCTACCACGCGTTGACGACGATGCGTGTCAGCCCGATGAGGCTCAAGTGCTTACGCTGCCCTCGGCTCATCGGCGCAAAATCCTGCCGCGGCTTCGTGCTCGTCAGGAGGTACTGCGCCGACGCCGGGGCGTTCTGCGTGTGGAACCCCACCACCGGCGAGGTGCTCCACCTCCCGCCGTCGCAGGAGAAGCTTGGCCCGCCCGGCTCCTGCCTCGTGACCGGCCTCGGTTTCGACGCGGCGGCCGGGGAGTACAAGGTGGTGGAGGTGAGCATCGAGCTGGACAACCTGCACGCCAGAGTGCTCACTTTAGGAGACGCCGGAGGCTGGAGGAGGGCGCCGGCCGCCGCGGGCGATCAGGCGGCGGCGGCGGCGTTGGGCTTCACCGAGCACGCCATAATCGAGCACCACCTGGACCCGGTGTTCGCGGACGGGTGCCTACACTGGAGCTTCAGGACGCACTACCTGTACGCGGACCAGCCCCACGGCGTCCTCTCCTTCTCGCTCGCCGGCGAGTCGTTCCGGCAGGTCCCGCAGCCGCCGTTCGTCACGGCCGACCTCGTGCCGTACAACCGCGACTACAAGCCGCTGCTGCCGCACGAGCACCTCCTGCGCGGCCGGGGCAGGATGTCCGGCAGCGTCCGGGCCGTGGTCCCGCCGGTCGGGACGATGCTGGCGGAGCTCGACGGCCGGCTGTGCGTGGTGCGCGACGTCCGCCGCCGCAGCGATGTGCCCGGCCAGCTCGAGGTGTGAAAGCTGCAGAGCTACGAGATGGGCACGTGGTCATTGGACTACCGCGTCGACCTGACAGGGCGCCGCGTGACGAAGCAGCAGCTAACAAGGCCGTGGCTCGTCGTCCCGCTCAGGTACATCGACGGCGACGGCGACGGCCCGGGGGAGAAGAGGAAGTTGCTGCTCGCGACCTCGGCTCAGGCGGCGCACGTCTACGACCCGGAGGCCAACACTCTGAAGACGGTGGCGTCCCTCGCCGGTCGCCGACGTCAGGACGTCGGAGGCAACAACTCCTCCTCTGCGCCAGAAGGCGACGAGTTCCCGCGCATCATGATGTACCAGGAGAGCCTTGTGCGGATTGCCGGTATGGAACAGGGTAAGGGCGAGATCAAGGTTGTGAGACTTGACTGATCTGAACGCAATGTCTATGCAATGGATCACCACGCATTGTTCAATTCCTTCGCGTGTAGATGAGATTCATGTGTCATCCTTTTCATTTTACCGAACACTTATACATTTTGTTTTCAAATACTACTTTTCTATCTTGATCCATCCTTGCCGGCGTTTAGCGTGCAAGCCGGCGCTCCACAGCTGACTCGGAGCAGGGGAGGTTGCTAGCCTTTTCGTGTTTTCTATGTTTTTTTACCTGCGGGTCTCTTGTAATTTTTCATCTGTAACTCTTATTCTTAATAAAAATATGTGCTTCGCACATTCTTTAAAAAAAACACACACATCAAGAGCATGAACACGGCAGGGAGCATGCAGCTTCCATGCTTATAATTGTTGAAACATGATGAGTTGATTTAGCCCTTTATGGTTGCACTTGAAATAATCAGTTCTCGTAGCTAGTTTGATTTACGGCTCAGAATTTCACTTTTGTCAAGTTTAACATTTATACTTTGGTTTTGTTTTCAAAATACAAACTGTGAAGTTTGTGCATGATTTTTGTTGAAAAAAATTGTGAGGAATGTTGTTACAGGATCTCTGTAAATATTGGAATGGTAAAAGTTAGAGTAAATGTAACAAAAATATGTGAAGTTGCTATCTCTGAGTCTGAATTTTGTGCCTGTCCTTTGTGACACTGTGATACAACTGAAAATCTAAGTTATACACAACTAGTTATCATAGGAATTATAGAAAATTTGCCCAGATATCAATATTCCCCAAAAAGCTGAACTAATTCATAATTTGCACATGAACTTCACAGGAAATACATGCTGCTGCGTTCATAGGAAATGTGCCTTGTCATAACTACACATCACAAAACAAGTGAACATTAGGCAAATTTGTCTGAGACACACTGAAAAACGATGGCTTCGTCTGCAACACACCAAGAAAGTCAAATTTATCTGCAGCACACTACGATTTTGAAACCTCTTGTCTATGACACACTATGACCATTTAACAATTGTTTTCAACTTTTATATCTCAATTCATAAGATACATTAGAATTTGAAACTTGACACCAATGTACATTGTCGCATTGTCTATCATTAAAAAATGGAGGTAGATTTTATCCCATTTTTTTAATAATTTGATCGACAAATTAAATATTAAAACAATGATCACGCGGTGCAAACAATCAAAAAAAATCTAGCTTCATTTTTTAATGATAGATAATCCAACAATGTACATTGGTGCCAAGTTTCAAATTCTAATGCATGCTATGAATTGAGATAAAAAAGTTGAAAACAATTATGAAATGGTCATAGTGTGTCACGGACAAGAGTTTCCAAAATCGTAGTGTGCTGCAGACAATTTCGACTTTGTTGGTGTGTTATGGACGAAACCACAATTTCTCAGTGTGTCCCAGACAATTTTGCCACATTATTATTTCCATAGTGTGTAAATTACAGATGAGACTAGAGAAATGATCCAAGATATGAGACAACACTTATGATGCTTGAAATCTAAAGTTGTACAATACTGAAATCAAAGTGATTCTCTATAACTGGTTTCGTAAAATTCCCAAACAATATACTTCACGGAGCAACATTTAGTGAAAAGCTAAAGTAAAATATTTGAATACACTGCAGTTCGATCGCGTCTAAATGTAATGAGCAAACAATGTACATATCTAATCTGAGTGTTATTGCAGCATATTGACTGATGTCTTAGCATGCATATCAGTATTGTGATAGAAGATGTTGGTAAAAAGAAACTATAATGACACAATTGTGAGGGGGGAAAGTTGGCACTTAGTTCATTATTAGATTTGCTGCAAACCAAATCCGAAAAGGCATGCCCCTGCATTTAGATAGTTGATAAGTGTGTTAGCTGCAAGTATATAGTGACCTATGTGCACATATGCACTTAACCATTTGAGACAAAACAAGCATGCCCAAATTGTAGCCAAAGTTTCAAAGCTATGTTACTGCCACCCTGTACAAAGCAGGCAGAGATGTGTGCAAATAAACTATATCTTCTAGGACAGACCGCAACAATAGCCTCTATTTTTCACCCTCAAAAAAAATATTCCACAATCTCCTGTAAAAGATTCCATCCTCTAAATTCCATTTCGTTGCAACAGTCCACCTGTATCTTCTCCTCCAAATTGGATTTCGCTCTCCCTGCTCGCCGCCGCCTCCCCTGCTCCAGTCATCTTGTCGCCGCCGAGTACGAGGCCCCGAGCGTCCTCGCGCGGCGGGTCGCCGTCGCGGTTCACGCTCTGCCACGCCGGCGCCGGCGAGCTCCGACACGCCGCGCCACACGCCGGCCGGGTCGGCCTCGCGTAGCACCGTCTCCTTCCGTTGAAGGCGCAGAGGTGCCCCTGCTCGTCGAGGCCGACCCATGCGTCCAAATCGGCGTCAAAGAAAGCCTCGCCGCTGAACGGCAGCATCCAGTCCATGCTCCGCGGCCGGCGTCGAAGGAGAAGGTGCCGTGCTCCATCCACATGTGCGGCTGCAGGATGCAGTACATATCTCCGGCGGCGAGGTAGCCATGGGACGGTGGACAGCCCCAGCAAGGCCGTCGACTGGCCATCGACGAGCTTCCCGACAGGCCGGAGGTACAACCCTGTTGTTGATTTGTTATTTTATCTCTTCTCCAAAAATTGTATGATCTGAGTTCAAGTGGCATGTCAGTTGCATCTGGCATGATGGATTAATCGTTCCTAGCTGGTATAGGCGCGAATTGAAAAAAGATTCTAGTAGCAAATGGTGATTTTAACCTTTGATGTTCATTTGTGATTTGATTCTATTCTTTAGTGAAGTGTGGTGACTGGTTGTTAGCTATCCAAAGGCTCCCTTTTTTGTGTTAAGAGTGCATATAGAGGTAATTGTGCATTGTATACTGATGTATTTCTAGGAACCCTCATCGCAAAGAAAGTATTTGCAGGAACCCATGTATAGTGGTGACTGATGTTTGCACATTATTTGTTCTGCAAGGGTATGCCAATTGATAGACTCTTCCTTCCAGTTAATGGGTGGACTCTATCTACTGCTGGGTGTCTCTCGGCTGAGAGTTTCAGGGTCACTCGCTATCAAGTTCCAAATGCATCAGTTAGATACTGTAGGAAGGATACATGACTTCTTTCTTTCTTTTAAGAGACATGTAGCCTAAGAATGTATCCCTATTGGTCTGTGTGTGTATATGTGTACTTATAAACATATTCTGGTACTGATCCATGAGAAGTTTCATATATTTGGACAAGTACAATTTTTGATTGCATGGCTGGTATGGTAAGAACTGTTGGTATTTAGCAGATTCATGGCATTAACTGGAATTCTGTCTGTATTTGTCGTACCCCATTTCTGAAGTACTTAGTGTTTACCGTATCAGTCCCTGGATCAGTAGCTGATACGACACTTTCACAGAATGCTTCACAGCAAATACTTTATTTATATTACCGAGAGTCATTACAAGCCTTTTTAATACATAAAGGTCTTTGTACAATGAGGCGAGCGGCCTCAACACACACAGGTATCACGCTCAAAGACTGACACAGCAGCCAGAGCTAACACTATTTCTAGCGGAAGACGACAGGGCTCCACTCCTACAGGCACCACTTGAGCGAAGGCCGAACTTTACTCTTCATCACCATCAGCTTGAAAGTCATAGTCGGGCTCATCTTCTGAATGATTTAAGCAATGGTGAGTACATAAGGTACTCAGCAAGCCTAACACGAGGGGTATGATTATGCAAGGGATTATCAAAGGATTAGGCTTATGGTTAGAGACAAGGCGAGAAAGCCAAGTTTATGCAGAGTTGTTTTGAAAACAAAGCATTTCGCAATTCTAATCAAATATCAGTAGAGATTAGTGGGGTTGGGCGGCCCTGGGGGAGATGCAATCCATCCCGCCAGTTCCTCAAATTTTATCACTGGCCGACAACCAGCACACGGCTCCAAACCGGCGTTTTCCAAAAACACACCAAGGAAACTCACGCGGAAAATCTAATCATAGTGTGGCCGATACTTTCGCGTTGTCCAATACCGTGGAACACGGCTTTCCGGAAAGATTCATAACCTCGGCCGAGGGTGCACAAATTTCCCCACAAGGTGGTCCAGTCTTCCCTATCGTCATAGTTTGGACTGTCCCACTAAAGGTTCCATACCTACTTCGTACCACCACGGCATCCCCCACGGACATCACCAGGGGCTTCATAATCATAATAATATGGCCAGTCATAAATGCCGGATCTCGAACACCCACCAACGAACGAGTCTTCTCCTGAGACTCCGCTGCAATCTCCTGCCTCCGGGGGGTACCGGGTGAGTACTAGTAGGGTGTGGTTCCAATTCCGTGCCCATTCACGGCTTGTGGCTGCGCGAGAGGTGCTAGGCAAAGGCGGCACAAGAACCGGTCCTTATACGACCGAACCAGGCATCTTCAATAACCAATCCACAAGTGGAAGGGCGTCCCAGAGATAGCCTCCCCACTGAGGACTACCTCGCCTGATCCCGCCAAAAACATCCCTCACTAGGGTTGCACTTATTATTAACCACCCATTTGCACATTTACACACTCCACCAAAACACACACATTTTACACGAAAATCATATGAGCAATATTAATTAATACACATGTGAATGTCCTAAGCGGCGAGCATATCAACAATTCATTAAATAAATTAATGATGTTGATTCTTAAGGTTAACAAAGATACAGGATATAATCAAGTCAAGGCAGGCATTCAAATATTGCATAGGACCATTCTAGCATTTAAATTCATTTAAACTCCATGCCATTTATTTACAAACAGCTCTAATTAGGATATTTGCAAACATAGGATCAATATGATCGATGGAAGTTAGACTTGCCTTCTCCGAGCTCTTCTTCCTCTAAATCCTCGTAATCCGGGTCTTCAGCCTCTTCGTCTTGATTATCTAACGATTTAACAAAAGATAAATCTACAGCTCACAAACAATTTAACAGAGCAATAAATCCAAATAAAATCCAAATAAAACCAGAGGGGAGTTGATTTTGGTGGCACTGGACAGATTAGGATTTTAGATGAATTTTGGTGCAAGTTTCGCCAAAATCGGAGTTAAAACGATGAGGATATTGATTTTTGAAGTAAAAGAAAGGAAATTGATTAGGATTTGATTATTTTAATTAAGTATAACCATTATCCTAATTTTCTAGTGGGTAGCAAGGGTTGCAAAATGGTTAGGATGAAATATTGGATTTTTGAGGATTTTTGGGAATTTTTCTGTTATTGGAAATGTGGTCGAAATGAATTTCTGTGTGCAATAGCTGGGTGCGCTTAGCAATTTCCAGTGAGATTGTCTCACTGACCGGTGGGCCAAAGGGCCCAGCGGGGTCCGCGCGCTACTGTTTGGTGAGCCGAGTCCACAGAACGGTGGACCGGCGGTGCAGAGCGGCGGGTTCATGGTGCGCCGGGTTCGCCACGCAAGCAGGCGACTGGGTCATCGCGGGCCAGCGCGCCGACGTGGCAGCCACGTCGGACGTCGGCGCGACGTGGTCAAGGCGCGGCGGCGCGCGGCGGCGGCCTCGCCAGAATCGTCGCCGGCGGCGGCTACAGGCGGCGAGAGTGGAAACGAAGCACACCTCCGTGACCTACACGCGACGGCGAGTGTGGTGGTTGGTGATGTCGTCGTCGGGGACGACGGACGCGGCGGCACGACGTCGCCGGAGTTGGTGGCGCGCCGGCGAGAGAAGGGGAGAGGGCGAGGGAGTGCGCGGGGCTGGAGTGCGAGTGGTCGCGAGCGTGCGTGGGAGTGCCGTGAGTCGCGCGGAGGGTTCGGCCGGGCCGGAGGAAGCTCACGGCGGCCGGCGGCGAGAGAGAAAGGCGGCGGCGGAGCCGGCGCTCGGTGCACGGGTATCGCGGGAGTGCGAGAGAGAAGGAGAGAGAGCGCATGAGGGAGAGAGAGACACGGCGAACCTATAGACGCTACACATTGTCGAGGAAAGGGGCCGGAGCGGCGGCACGAGCTCACCGGAGCTCGGCGGCGCGCCGGGGTGCACGGGGAAAAAGAGATGCGCAAGTGGAGGGAGAGGACGAGAGGTAGCGCGGAAGGAAGAAGAGGTGATGAGGATGCTCACCGTGCTCTCAATCGAGCGAGGGAAGGAGCGGAGGGGTGCCGACGACGGAGATGGCGGACGACGGGGCTAGGGTTCCGACAATCTCCACCTGCAAGTCACGGCTGCGCCAAAGGAGAGCACCAGCGTGTCAAGCAAGTGAAGAGCTGATGAACTCGACGAGAAACAAGTGTCGAGACTCACCGGAGAAGAAGGGAGAACTCGGCGGAGGGTTCACCGGAGTTGAGAGAGAAAAGGGGAAAAGTGAAAGAGAGCTCGAGAGTGAGTGTGGGAGAGAAATGAGAACACAGGAGGGAAACGGGGGTCTGCCCCTTGCTTTATAGGGCTCCAATGGCGGTGCGAGGGGGCGCAAGGTCGGTTCGCCGGCGAGAAATATCTCGCCGGTGTTAATGCTCGATGGGATGCGCAATGGCGGTTTGCGAGCCTCGATGACGGCGGTGACGCGCGACGGGCATGGCTGCAGGGCCGGCGTCGAGACAGGGCGAGAGAGGGAGGCGCTGTGGCTGACGACGCGGAGTGGAGCTCGTCGGACTTCGAGGAAGCTTGACGCGCGCGTTAAGTAAGGGGAGAGGACGGCGATGGGACAGGGCAGTGGAGGCGGTTTCGCGCGCACGTGCTGAACAAGGTCTTCTCTGTTGCTCGGACATGACGGAGGCGGTTTGCCGGCAAGGTGGGATGGGCGGCGGCGCCAATCGCGCCGGTCGCGAGGAGGGAGACGACGTGGGCGCGGGCCCCACGCGTCAGCGACAGGAAGGGGGAGAGGGAGAGCAGGCCGGGCTGGCGCGGCGAAGCTGGGCCGGGAGCGGAGCGGCCCAGGCGGAAGAGGGAAAAGAGAAAGAGGAAAGGAGAGATTGGGCCGGCCGATAGAAAGAGAGATATGGCGGGCCGATAAAAAGAATTGGTTTGATCTTTTTGCTGGGGTTGGTTTTGAATGAATTTGAATTCATTCAAAAGGAGGGATTCAAACAAACAATTAAACAAAGCCAAGAAAACACAAGAATGCACATGATGATTTTTGTGCAAGCTTTAAAATTCAAAATCTTTTGGTTTTGCTTTTAACTAAGCTATCAAATTAATTTTAATTGAGAAATTTTTTAAAAGTTCAAATTTTAGTGATTTTTGATGATCGCGAAAACACGGGTCGCTACAGTATTCCTTTGAGCCGTTGATCTTGTCAACAGAAATTCAAGGATATGGTATGTATGTGCATAGATTGGACTATGTTCGATTTTCCTACAGTTGAGTGAGTTGCTGACATGATCACGTGACTTTTCACACAATTTTCAGAGAATGCAGTCCAGTCTATTTTTCTTTCGATGACCACACAAGCAACATGCATTCAGTTCAGAATAGCACTAGACACTTGTGATGACAGATAGAGTCAGCAACATATAAATTACAGTCTTATTGGCATACAACACATCAAGCTTATTCATATAGCTAGAGATACAAGCTAGTGACTTGGACCACGACGTCGGGACTTCAACTTCAAAATGATCTCTCATCAACTCTAATATATATGTACAGAATTTATACAAGCTTGTGACAAACCAAACGCAACTCTAATTGTGATGTCGAAACATCATTTCATCAGATTTTGGAGGGATGACGATGCTGGCCAGCTTGACCCTGGGAATGGAGTATTCACCACTGAGTACTTTAGAAGCTACAATGCCATTTGCAGCGTCAGTGAAATGGACCCCATCCCAGCTTATGAACTTCTCGCCAAGCTTGCATAGGTACTTGTCTGAAGACAAGCTCCCGCAGCCTTCCTTGGGGTCGTAGTTGTATGGGGGGCCTCCGTGACCGCAGCATGCCATCAGTGGTTTTTCAATCCCTGAGGAACAAGAACAAAATTAGGATGGTTGTATGAGAATGGTGTTTGATCAGAGAGATTAAACCGATGAACAATTTTATCATAGCTGCCTCTCATTCGATGGTGGATCAGTTCAAGGACAACACTAAAATCTTGATGACTGCAAGGTATGACCAGACAAACACTACAATGACCATTTCTTGCATCGCTACATTATTTCCAGACCCAACAAATACTACAATGACCATAGTAGAATGGTTTCGTGCGGATGCAGTTGTAGACGCCTTCGTAATGGAGTACCAATCTAGAGAATTATCGAGATTTTCGACACGTTGCTGTGGGTAGAAAATAAAGCATGAAGGGTGTTGAGTGATATTCTAACTGTTGGGAATATGAGCCAAAACAAAACTGATCTGGAATACAATTGCATCATAACAGCATGCAATTTATACTACACTCAAAAGTGCCCCTCCATTACGAATCAATACATGAACAACAGAACTTCACGCAGACGGAGGCCGACAGGGACGCGCAGGCGGAGGCGCGACGGACGCCCGACAGGGACGCGCAGACGGAGGCCGACAGGGACGCGCAGGCGGAGGCGCGACGGGGGCCGAGGCGGAAGCGCGATGGGGGACGACGGCGAGGAGGACGCGCAGGCGGAGGCGCGACGGGGGACGGGGGCTGAGGCGGAGGCGCGATGGGGAACAGTTTTTGCATGGGACAGCCGGCAGATGCTCCAGCTAACGGAGCCCTGATTTCTGTTATTAGGAGAACACTAAACAAAAGCTATGAAATGAATAGATAGGACTGCGGGGTTCTCCTTTCTCTAGCAGCCTCACAGGCACTTCCAATAACACCCACCCACACACTCACAGACCAAGAAAAAGAAGAACACTCCATACCTGCACACCTCCATAGGAATTAAGCACAAGAACAGCCGCACCTAGGACTAGGTAAAGATCCTTGTAAACTCAGTTCATGCATATAGCAGCAAACCATCTTCCTTCCAGTTACGTAAGCATGAGTCGATAATCACATGAGAAGCTAGCATCAACACACCACTAGGAAGTTCAGTAGTAGCTTGTAGGTTCAGAGAAGCACGCACTCGTCTAGTAAATAAACAGAGCTGCAAGGAGCCAGCATCGATTCTGAAAATCCTTGCTGCATAGGAATCACCTACAAAGTCCTAGTCATCAGTTTATCAACATATGCCCATCTGCAAGAAGAATTCCCATTAGAAGAACAAAATCTGAACACTGATACAAATGCTAGTATTATTCAGAGTTTCGCACAGCCATATGAACGTTTAATTAAAATTTCAAGGCAACAACCTGTAACACTCTAAATCCAACAGACTACCGATTTCAGGCTCATGGCATTTCGATTCAACAATTGCAATCTGACTTGACCCTAACCCTAGCTACTTTAAACCAAGCACAGTAGTTTAGAACCAGAGGAAGCAACAAGGAGCTTGGATCCAGAACAAGCACGAGAATGAAAAACAAACACACACCAGCGAACAAACAACAACACTACGCACAGCCGAAACCGCCGCAAGTAGCCGCAGATGAATGAATCGACCATATCCGCCCCAAAACGGTGACAGACAGATCGTCCAGCACATCGTCGACCACCTGGAACAAGAGCTCCCACGGCGCGCGCGTACCGGCACACACGCTCGTCCTCTCCGTCGCCGCCTCCACCCACGACGGCGCCGCACACCTCGGCGGCCTCCATGAGCCGCGCCGTCTTGTGGCTCGTCATCACGCCGTCGTTGCCCTCGCTAGCCTTGTAAGGCCGCCTGCCCACCCGCGACGCCGCCGCGCCCGCCGCGCCGGCGAGATCCGCGACGGCGCGAGCGCGCCGCCGAGCAGCCTCGGGCCGTGTGCTCGACCTCCCCGCATGCCTCCATCGAGAAGTCGCAGCCGCACGACCTCGCCGACGAGAAATCGCCGCCGCAGCTCCCTCTCGACGTGGACGATGCGAAATGTGATTTTGAGAAAGGGGAAAAACAAATGGACTAGCGGGTTCATCCGGTACGGATTGCGGGCCCGGTAATAAAGGAGGCAGTGCGGCACGAACTTCAGAACAGATCAAGCACCGCGTGACGCGTCCGGTCAATACTTTGGACTCTAGCATCCGATCAAACGTACGATGGGGAGAGAGAGAGAACAACGCTTTCTCCTTCTCTCTTCCGCCTCCTCCTCCTCCTCGCCTTTCCTGCAAGCCAACAACGGTCCTCTCTGTCGGCGGAGCCGGTAATCTCCTTCGCCTCCGATGGCCCTCGGGGCATCGCGAAGCGGAGGAGATTGCTGCGCTCTCGCCGGTCGATGGTAGGTTAGGTCTTAGTTTAGGTTTTCCTACATCTAGGGTTTGGTCTTCGGCGGTCGTCGGTGAGGTCGCGACGGCGACGGCTTCGCGTCCGAAGAGGTCCCTCCGAGTTCGGCCGCGCCCCGCTGGCGCTCACTCCGGTGCTGGCGGCGAGCTCGTAGGGGTGGAGCTCTCGTTGAGGAGCTCCTACCTAGGAGTCTCATGCCGACGGATCTTCGCCCTCGTCTTCGGCGAGGTGGGGAGGAAACCGGCATTTTGCTTCAAGGAGGCGGAGGAACCTGCGGCTTGGAGGAAGCTGGGTGGACGGTTCGTGCTCGGGTGTCCCGCGGCGGCAGAGGTCACCGATGGCGAGCGGCGACCCAGGCGGGAAGGTGCTCGGAGCGCGGCCCCGGCCGGACGGGCGGTCAGCTTTTGCCCATCTCGCGTCGCGAGTGTCTTTCCTGGATCGATTCAAAGCCTTCGTGCGAAGGAGCCCTTCCCGGCGTTGGGTTCGTGGAGGCGGAGGGAGCTGCCAGCGCTGGCGGAGGCCGGCGAAGGTGGATCTCGCCGCTGTCGGTGTGCTTGAGGTCCAGGGACTTCGGTGTAATTTCCTATTTTGTTGAGGGCTTTTTGCACTTTGGGTGGTACAGCTGTACACCGTATCCTTGTATAACGTACTTGTGTACATACGTATGTTTATACTCTTTCCTTAACATTAATAATGTATGTTTGATATAAAAAAAACGTACGATGGGGGGAATACGCAAGCGCCGCCGGAACGCCACGGCGCAGGATCAGCAAACGAAGAAGATGAAGACGGCCGAGTCTGCCACGGCGCCGCGCGTCTCGCTGCCGAACGACCTGGTCAGGGGGATCCTCCTGCTGCTGCCGGCGAGGTCGGTGGCGCGGTTCCGGTGCGTGTGCCGCTTCTGGAACGCCGAGACCTCGTCGCCGGCCTTCCTAGACCGCCACCAGGCGCTCGCCGCCGCGAGGCTCGGCTTCGTCCCGCCGGCGCTGGCGTACACCTACCACGCGTGGGCGACGATGACGGCCCGGAGGAGAAGAGGAAGTTGCTGCTCGCGACCTCGGCTCAGGCGGCGCACGTCTACGACTCGGAGGCGAACACTCTGAGGACGGTGGCGTCCCTCGCCGGCCGTCGTCACGGCGTCGGCGGCAACACAGCTCATCGTCGGCGCCAGACGGCGACGAGTTTCCCGCGCATCGTGATGTACCAGGAGAGCTAGCCTTGTGCGGCTTGCCGGCATGGAACAGAGTAACGGAGAGATACAAGTTTATAAAACTTTGCACTCAATATTTTCATTTTAGCGAGCACGTATGCAATTTGTTTTCAAATACTACTTTTCCATCTTGATACATCCTTGCCGGCTTTTAGCGTGCAAGCCGGCGCTCGGCAGCCGATCGACTCGGAGTTTAGAATGAACTACACTTCAGTCAGATACGGGTAGGCAAATAAAGTCAATGATCGACTCGGAGCAGCATCGATCAGCGCATCGAGAGCATGAACACGGCAGGGAGCCTGCAGCTTCCATCCTTGGAATTGTTGAAACATGATGAGTTGATTTGGCCCTTTATAGTTGCACTTGAAAATGAAATAATCACTTCTAGTTTGATTTACGGCTCAGAATTTCACTTTTGTGTAAGTTTCAAATCTATACTACTTTGGATTTGTTTTCAAAATAATAGGAAAAAAAATAAGGTCGGAACTTTCTCGTCCCAGTGGTTTTTTCTCTTCACCGGAAAAGGGAAACCCAGTTTTGATGGTTGTCAATGAACCTCAGAGTTCAGTGAATGTACAGTGTGCATATCAAATAATAAATGTGTATAACTCTCAGCATACAAAAGACAACGAGCACTTTTGCGTGTTATTTTTGCTAAGAGAAAATGTAACGGTCCAAGAAAACAGCGAGATGATACTGCTTAAGTTATAGAAACATTTCATTCCCTTCTCAGTCGTCTTACATCATCAATAATCGATATAGGGATATAGTTTTCTGAGCGCATAGTGGTCAAACATCTCGTTACCTTGTCCCGACTCAAATCTAAACAGGACATTATATTCCCTGTATGACACCAAAGCGGATTTGTCTACTGACTTTCTGTCGTGTGTTGGCGGGGAAGAGAGAAATAACTATTCTGACTTACCAATTCTTCATGAGCTCATTGTCAAAATTTCTTGCCCATCCCTCCATCAAAGCTGTGTGTCTCGCATATATCATGTCGTCATGTCAACTGGTAGGGATGAACTGAAAACTCTGTCCTTCGCCTTTAAGGCCTATAGAAGCAATAAAAAAGATATATGCCAGCCATTTAGTACACCAGGAAGCCGGGTGAAGAAACGTTAGTGAGTGCATCGTCAGTTGTTTAGCTTGTTTGCTTACTTCTTTCTCCCAATTGCTGCACAACGTAACGAAGAGAAGCAGTAACATCTGTACGACGAGTGCGCCCATTATTCCGAGCCAGAGTCCCTAATAAATATTCAAACCCATAATTCTTTTAAGTTCAACTCAAAAGTGAAATTAAGTGCAATTATAACTCCCTCTGCCTGGGACAAAGATTAGTAAATTACCATTCCACCCAGATGGTAAACAAAGGCTAAACAGTAGGCGGCTGGAACCCCGACAAGGTAGTATGCACCAAGGTTAACACAAGCACCAATCTTTTGCCACCCGCAGCCCCTAGCAATACCTGGTAAAAAATATCAAGTGCATGGTGATAAGAACAAGGTCATGGCAACAATCAGGAAATGTGCTCTCTGTATTTTCCACTTTTGCTTTCTCAGTGCCATCTATGTTTACCTGATAGAACGCATTGCACGTCATCAAACACGAAAGACAAAGCAAGAATTGGCATCATTCTAGCAATGTATTCCACCACTTCCTTCTCGTTGCTATATGCATAACCCCATAAATTGCGCACCAAAATCATTACAAGTCCCATTAATACTCCAACCATGAGAGCCAGAACCATGACCACCCGGGTAGCCAACTTGGCAGCTTGCGGTCGCCCAGCACCAAGCTCATTTGAAACACGGGTACTATAAGGGATGAACAAAAATCATTTCAGTGCGATAAGAATCAGTAGATCCATAAGGTATGGTAAAAAAAACTGTTGAGTTTGGTGTGTTCATTCTAACCTTATGGCTGCACTAAGCCCAAATGGAATCATGAACGCTAAAGAACCCGTGTTTAAGCTGCGAAAAACTGAAAAGTTACATTCAAGACAGGGCGACAGAATTGGAAGTATACCATCAAAACTTTACTCACCAGATGGACAGTACCGATGTCTCGAGCTTAGGATTTGGTAGAAGACCAGAAAGAAGTACGAGAAGCTCAAATGACCACCACTCCAAACTGTGTACATGTAAGATCCAAATCAAATGGAGATGGTAAATAAGGGAGAAAAAAAAGATAATCTAAATGAAGCTAGAGGAATTCAAACTCACCAAACCATCAGCGCAGATGGAACACCAAGCTTCAAGAACTCGGGTATCTCACGAAACGCCTCCTTCGATAACCCTCTCCAGGTGTTCTTACAGGCTGGTGCGAGCCTGACATAGAGAGCTAAGATGGAGACGTTGGTCAGGTACGAGATGGCATTGGCCAAGGCTGCACCCTTGTTGCCCAGGCCAATCTTGTACACCAGAAGCCAGCACACCAACACATGGTTCAGCGCCGTGACACCAGAGCTCAGCATCACCGGGAGGACTATGTTCTGGGTCTGCAGGAACCGGACAAAGCACTGCAGTGGCCCATACACGAACAGCGCTGGAATCATCCACCGGATGTAGCTCCCTGCCCCAGCTGCAATCTCTGGGTCCTGACCAAAGAGCAGAAGGATCTGGTCGGTGTAGAACCAGATAATAGCGACCACAACGCTCACCAGAGTGAGCACAAGGATGGCTCTCTGCTTGTAGATACCGAGAAGGTAGTGCTGCTTCGCTCCGAAGGCTTGGCCACACAGCGTGTCCAAGCTGCTCGCCATGCCAGCCTAATGAGCAATCAAGGAATTCAGGTTTTATTGAACTCCGTATAGTAATTTCGAAGCTCAAACATGAAACCTTTTTTTGAATAAAATAAACATATGAAACTGAAATGAATGAATTCGCATAAACATACCAACAAGCTGAACCCAGTAACGCCTGCGAAAGAGGTGGCGATGGAGGCGCTGGAGAGGTCGAGCTCGCCGAGGTGACCGACAAACATGACAGATATCATCTGGACGAGGTTCTGCAGGATCCATGCAGCGATCAGAGGACCAGCAAGGTACAGCTGCTTTTTGACCTCAGTCACTACCAGGCTCTCTCCCACCCCTGGGGTCTTCTCAACGCTGCCGAGAAGAGGTTCATCCATGATTGGAATCGTAAGCTGAACTTTACACTCTGTTTCTGAACAAGGTATTTGTACGCATCAGTCAATCTAGTCATCCTTATAAAGGTCGCTGGAAACGTGGAAGACCAAACGCATGAGGAAACCGGATGGAAACAGAGGTAGTAGCTTGGCAGCAAAGTTTGGCAAACATAAACAAGCAGAACAGGACAACTGCATGATCTCTGTCAGACCTCTAGGGACAATATAAAGATTTTTTAAAAATGCTTCTCTTGGATCCATAAATGATTTTTTAAGATGTTAATAAGTGGGCAATTAAGCCTAATAAGCAAAAGGTATGAATTATATCAATCAAGGGCATTAAGAAAGCCACGTTGCAGGAAAAAGGAGAGAGCTTAGCGGTCAAGTTCAGTGCATCTCACAAAATATCCAATTCAGTGTAGATGAGTCAAGGCAAAAGCTAACTATGAAGAGCTTGTCGTTTCTCTTGCTCTACTAACCAAAGGATTTCAAAGCATACGCAACTAATTACTCCTAGCTAATGAAATGAATCATAGACTTTGCCTACTTGTGGTTAGAACAGGGGCTTTTATTCACTGCGACCAAGGACTAGAAAACAAAAGGCTCAATTTGGGACTGCACAGACTAACGCTCACCATTAGGTTAGATGTGAAGCGTGATTACTCTTTTTCTATGTGTACATGTAAAATTGCCCATTTATTTTTGTTCTTTCTTTTGACCCATTTCATGCACAATATAGAAAGGGCATTTCCTAGGAACCAATTCCACCTAAGAAATTAAGTTTAGGTAATATGAACATAAATTAAAATGAGTTAAGTGGAAATAATTTTGAAAAAATCTCTCTTTAATACAGTAAAAATCTTGGCTCCTTTTGAATTAAGTATTTCTTCTATGGTTCTAGAGTGAATTCCTAGTATGATAAAACAGATGGAATGGTGCAAATTCTACAAAATACATGCAACCCGAGAAAATCAAGTGTCATGTATCATTGTTCTTCTGAAGTCTAAGCAATGTATGTCAAACATTATATCAGTCAATTTGGTCAGTTTTGAAGGCGGGGCCCAACATCGTGACACGTGAGGAAAATGAAAGTCAAAAAAGAGTTATTGTGATTGTAAGGATTTCATTAGTCTAGAGAACATTGTATAAATGAATTTAAGGGATGTTAACATCAATTAAGGTATGAATATTAAGGCAAGTCAAGCGCGCCATGGAAAAACACATGAAAGAAAGGAAGAAGGAGGTGGCTTGGCAGCCACGTTCAACATATCTCACAACCGGCAACATCATTTAGGACAAGGATGTCATTTTCGCAGTTCAACATCTATGACAAGGGAGGTCGATTTGGCCTGTCAATAATATATTTGAAACCATGCTCTATTAGGACAAGGATGTCAATTTGGCAGTTTTGAACTCTTAATTAATTCATCCAGCAGCTAGATTTGCCCTACTGGTCAAAAAGACAAAGATCCTGGTGCATACAGCTATACACGTCTAAACAATTTACTATGCTCCAAGATAATGAAATCAATTACACCCACTTGTCAGGGCGGCTTCTTGTCGCGGCACGCCAGGACAAGTTCATGTCTGACGCCTCACGTGCTACGAGCCTACTAGTCCTATAAGCCTGTCCTTTTTCTCTCCTTTTTCCTCGTTTTGAGAAAGATGCTTGGAGCATATCCTACTTTGTCGCCGTTCACGAATGAATTAAGCACTTTGCAACCGATTGGTAGCCTTTCACGAATGAATTAAGCACTTTTGCAACTGATTGTGAGCTGCAAAAGTAACCCGAAAACTACAAAACAGATTGAGCGATCGATGGCCCCTGTGTCCCAAGATGATGTCATTCAGATTGAGCAAAGTCCAAGCATTGCTATTGTGCAACATATCACACAATGGTCCGAAAATATCAGCCGAACCGCGAGATGCTAAACTCAGAACGGCCAAACGAACGCCGGCCATAAAAATCTCCCCCGGACGCGGCGAAACTCAAGAAAGAGATTAGGCAAGAGCCGTACCTCAGCTGGCACGTGGCGGCGTTGCCGATGCGACGACGTCGAGGAGAGTGCCGCTGCGGCTGCGGACGGCGGCGGCCCCGGCGTCCGAGGAGGAGGAGGAGGAGCTCCGGTTGGAAGGGGACACGGCGGAGGGAGCCACGCCCGCGCGAACAGGCAGGGGGGAGCGGGAGCGGCTACGGAGAAAACGAGATGTTTCGCTTGGGATTGGAGGACGACGACGGGGTCCAAATTTACGGCGGCACCCTACCGGAAAGAAAATCGTTATCTTTGTACACGAGTCACCTTGTTACTTGTTAGATACATTTCAAAAAGAATATTAGTAGATAGAAGAGCTAACTGAAGTACAATTTTTTGACGATCGATAGTTTTTTATTTTTAGATAATGGCATTTTTTTTACACTTAGCACTGAAATTAAGCGCTATAATTACGTTCTTGACTATGCACTCTTCCAGTTAAACACTCTCATGAGATTCCGAACTCACATGCTCCGTATCTCACGGTGAACCTACTACCTTTTTGGAGTTTGCCCCATTAGTTGTGATCTTTTCCTTTGCTTCCCCTCTACTATGTCCATTCGCCAAAAAAAAAGAGAAAAATGTCACATCTATGTCGCTCACTGTTTGGTCATAATTAACATCGACATCACAAATAGTAGCATACAGTGCAGAAAAGACACAATTTCATTCTCCGAACGTATATGCGATTGCTTTGTTAGGATGTACACGGGCATATAATTGGACACATTGCTTTCGGAGCCTGATAAGCTGCGAAGGAGGATGTAGTTTTTTTTTTTTTTGCGAGGAAGGAGGGTGTACTTCCTGTTTTTGGAACCTCGATATTCATCATAATTTGCCCTTCATTGTTGGATTAAGCACGATGTTAATTTTATATCTTTTTTAGGGAATATTGCGTTAAAGTCAGAGGTAAAATTGCAACCATAGAATGAAAAACCAGAGGCAAAATCGCAAAAAAAAAATTTAAAAATCGCAAATAGTAGACAAACCAGGAATCTCTTACTTCTAAAACGCGTGCGTTCTCTCAACGCACGGCGAGCCACGTCGGCACAGTAAACATAAGCCGTACGATGAACAATCAACGGTTGGGAAAAAAAAACGTAACCCTAGATGCCCGACCAGCAGATCGGCCCAGCCCATATAAAAATCGACGGCTGGGCCCAAAAAAAAAAACAAAACAGTTGCTACAGTACCCGATCAAAAAAGCATCGCCCTCCGCCACCGCCCTCCCCGAGCCACGCGCCACCACACGGCCATGCTCGGGGACCCGCCGCGGGCCGCGAGCTCGAGCACGAGCTCCAAAAGGTGGAAAAAAAGATCGCGTGACAGCGCTGCCGCCCTAGCCTGCTCCGGCGAGAAGAGAGGGAGAGGGGTGGTGTAGCTTGCCCACAAAAGAGCAACAAAAAAATATTGAAAATAAGAAGTGCTATAGTACCAAGAATGGGCGCTGCTACAGTAAACGCACCGCCAACGTGCCACAGTACACAAACTCAGAAACACCCAAAAAACGAAGAACAAGAACACAGAAAAAGAAATTAAAAAAAATGAAACGGATGAACAAGAACAAAAAAAAAATCAACGCGCCGCACGCCGGCCCAGATTCGCGCCCAAGGTCGCCGGATCAGACCTTGGGGTCGCCGGATCTGGGGGGCCAGGACCCCTACGCCACATGGGCTGCCCCGGGCCGTCTTCATCCTCGAAGCAACGGCGACAGGAGCATGGAACTCAACTGCTGCCGCCACCGCGTTGCCCTCCGTCGAGGCTCCTCGCCAAGCTCTGGCGCCACCGCTGCTCTCCCAGAGCCGCGCGCCACCGTACGGCCATGCTCGAGGAGCCGCCGCAGGACGCGAGCTCGAGCACGAGCTCCAGCCGGCGCGCTCGCGCCGACGGACGGATCGCCGCCGACGCTCCCTCGCAAGAGAGGAGAAGGGGAGAGGAGAGGGAGAGAAGCGGAGGAGAATGGTGGTTTAGGGTTAGGGTTACCTGCGCGCTCCGTTTTGTTGTCCGCGCAAAAATCTCCTGCCGTCCATCACGCACGAACGGCTCGGATCGCATCATGGATTTTCGGGCCGGACCGGGGGCGTAGCTGGGCTGTTGGCCCATGCGGGCGCGCACGCCCGTCTTACCGGGCCAGGCCAAATACGAAGCCCTTTGGGCTGCGCTGATATTTTTCCAATATGGCCCGTTTAAGCGCAAATTCTTTCCCTTTTTCCAGTATTCAGTATAAATGTTTTAATTACTCCAAAATTATGCAACATTCATGAAAATTCGTATAATTTTTCCAATGATATTTACTGAAGTCTCTGAATAATAAATAATCATATGTGCTCAATACATATGGACATGTTTCTATGTATTAAGATACTAATTTATTGTCAATAAATATTAATGTCCCTTTTATCCATGCATATGACATAGCCAAAAATGTATTTCATTTAAACTAAATAACATAAATGTGGCACGGTCTAAAGATTCATATCTACTGCATATGTTACATGTTTTGGATACTTGAACATGATACTATATGCATACATGTATTTAAATAAGGTAACAGTGCATACAAATGCAGACATAAACTAAAATATACATCTATATTTAATTGAAAAAATAACTATAATTACATTACGTTGTCCAATTTAAAAATCTATTTTTACACCAATTTTTCACTCTCCCTTTTAAATAAATTTTATTAGTATTTTTTCCTTTTATAGTGGATCTAACGTGAAGATTTTTACCTTCTGCTGCAATAAATGTTTAAGTATTGAGTTCCAGTTCCTTTATTTGCTCTACTTATCCTACAATAGCTTCTGCTCTACAAGTGCTTGATGAAATGCCTAAAACGATCTGCTTCTATACACCACTGGCCTGGACACTTTTTTAGCATCCAGAAGGAGAATTAAAATGTTGAATATGTCATTGAGTAATCAGAGAAAGACACAACCTATACATATACTGCACTAATGCTCCATCGGTAGTTATTGTGATTCTGAACATTGGCATGCAGGTTAATGAATTGTGCTCGCAGTAGGATTTTGTTTACCTTTAACATCTGTAACCAAGTGGGATACTGCATCTATTTTTTCTGTTAAATTCTTGCGCTTATACATAAAGGAATTATAATGAATCAATCCTGCTCAGGCCCTCCACTCCGAATGTATCAATATCTTCACTTAAACTGGTATTGTATAAAGCTAGAAATGCGTGAATATATTAGAAGAATTTTTTTAAAGCTTTTGTTAATAAGTTCTTGGGATGGTAAAAATGATCATGTGCTATGTACGCATGAAATACAGGAACAAAGGTACTAACTACATGTAGTATGCTTTAACCCATCATGTTTAAATAATAAGATATGGTTGGACCACTTACATGGAAAAATTTATTTAAGCGTTCTCTATTATCAAAAGTAACGTGATTGAGGGTCAAAATATAATTACATTACGTTATCTACAATAATTTGACACAATAATTTAGCAAATTACAATAACATTACGTTTTCTAAAATAATTTTCTTCTCCCTTTCAATTAATCCGTATTTTTGCAAATTACAGGTCATCAGGTTATAGGGTATGTCTACATAACTAATAAATATTTACAATAAAATATTACTTTATCAATATAAATTTCTATAACTGCAAATTTTGTGCATTACAATATTTTATCAGCCATCTTGCCATTACTGCAAAATATTACCCGTTGTATTCTAAAATCATGCATATCATGTGTAAGCAACTAAAGCATGATAAAATCTGCCTTTAATCATAAAAACTTGGTTTTTAGGTCTTTCTTCAAATTTTTAATCCATTACTTCATCCAACAAAATCCAATAAAACCTACGTTATACCTAATGGTTAATATATATGAAACCCAAATAAAAAATGTTGCTAACAAGGGAACAAAATGCAAAATAGCAAGATGAAATCACGCTACTCAAGCCCCCCCTACTGCTCCGCGGACAGTGGAGCCCCCACTAGAGCCCCTCCTTCATTTTTCCGGCCATGGAGGCGACATTGGGGGAGGCTGGAGGTTGAAGACGATGGAGAAAATTGTCTGTCCGCGAGTTGGTCTTGAAATAGGCCGTATCCACGTGACATCGCGGCCATTTGGCCCAGCCAAAATACCAGCAGCAGCCCCTGCTGAAAGCATCGGCCCATACAGTTGCCCAGGCTGCATTCAAAGACTGGCCCATCCAGTTAGCCAAATAGCAGCCTCCGAATGTTTTTAGGCCATTGGCCCATACTGCTACCCCATCCTGCATTCTTTTTTGCCTGAGAGCATTTGTAGATTTAACGGTTTAAATCCATCATTAATTTTTTAAATTCTAAGATGTCCAAACGAAGAGTTCAAAGCCATGAAAAAACGCCATACGTTAGTGCTAAAAAATAAGATGTCAACGGTGTTGAGTCATTCTCTATTTCTCAAATCTTTTTGCGGTGATATTTCTCAATTAATTTGAAATAACACGATATTAAAGTCATATTATCATTAATTTAGTTTTTCTGCAATAAATTGTCCTTCAAGAAGGTTAATGGTTCGTCGTCAAGTACATAGTTCAGCCCCCCCTACGATTTTCGTCTGGATCCGCCACTGACGCTACTAACATCGGAAGGGGAAAAAAATCAGACCATATAAAATATAATGGAACAAAAAATAAACCATGCTATTAACATTGGAACGAGAGCACATCAAATCATGCATAACAAGAAATAAAAGAAAATAATTATAAACCAACCAACTATGCACGAAGATGTACATCAACCTCATACCTATACAACATAAATTAAATCCATAAAATATTATCCATTGTGTTCTAAAAAATTTTGTGCTCATCAAAATAAAAAGCAAAATTCATTCTTATTATTTTGTTTCATAACGCGTTCGCAACAAGATCAGGCCATGCGGCGCGCAAAATGCGCGCCCTTTTTTCTAGTAGAAACGCAAGTGCTCCTTTGTTTTAGCCATGTGGAGTAAACAAAAGAAAAATGAACTCTGATCGAAACAAATTTGAACAGAGTATGCTTGATCCGAACTGGACCTGGGTCAGGCCCTTTCTATCCCACGGAACAGCATTAGGCACGGCCCAGCCACACGTCCTTGTTTGGCCTGGCCTTTGCTAGAATTATAGGCAAGCTGCTGTGCTTGTTGGTCGAAATTGAGATAACCTTTTTTTTTTTTGCGAGTGAAGAAATACTTTGGTTTGGCTAGAAGGTAATGAGTGACCAGAGATGGTGTCTTTGCATTTGCCATTTTGCACGAACTACCTCGGAATTCTACAGCAGGCCCGTGGCTTCTCTTTTCTTTTCTTTTTTTTATAAGATAAAACAAAGCTTTAGGATCTTCTGCAGAATGACTGTACTATACTTACTCATATCGTTTTCTTTAGGGAATATTGCGTTCAAATCAGGGGTAAAAATTGCAATCACTAGGTAAACTCTTGCTTCAGATTGAAAAACTAGAGGTAAAATCGTTATGTTTTAAAAAAATCGCAATTGAAATAAAAAAATAAGGGATAGAAATGCACCTTTGTTTTAGCCATGTGTAGGTTTTTTTTTTGAGGATTTAGCCATGTTTTTTTTAGAGAAAAGAGGATTTAGCCATGTGTAGTTGACAACAGGGGACCTCCTATATGCTGGGCGTCCTATGGTTAACATACGATAGATTGGCCCAATAACCCACTAAATCAAAACAGCCCAGCCCAAGTCAGAGCGTCAACATTTTGAAACAGAAGAGTCAACATTTTTATAGTTCTATTTCAACATTTTTAAAATAAAATCAACATTTTTATAAAAAATGTTGACCACAAACAAAAAAAATGTTGACATAGTATAAACAAAATGTTGACATAGTATATTTAAAATGTTGACGAAAATTTTAAATTTTAAAAAATTCAAAAAATATTCATATTGGATCTCATTTTGTAGAATTAATTGTAACAAACACGTAGGTTCAAACGAATTCGAAAACGGACTTACGGTTTAGGAGAAAAATGCGTTTAAAGTTTGAAATTCGTTTCTTTTTCTCCCACCTCCCACCCGCCCCAATCAGAGAGCGACACGTGGCAGCTTCTCAGCCATCCCCTTCTCCACCTGCGTGAATCTGAGCCGTTGCACGAATCTCAAACACTGTTCTATCAAAGCTTAACCATAGCCCGCCCTACATATAGGATCCACGTGACAACAGTATGCTTGATCCGAACTGGACCTTTGTCAGGCCCTTTCTAGCCCACGGAACAGCGTTAGACACGGCCCAGCAACATGCCCTTGTCGGCCTGGCCTTTTCTAGAAGGCTTGTTGGTCGAAATTGAGATAGTAAATTTGTTTTTGTTTTTGTTTTTGTTGTTGTTGTTGTTTCGGAGTGAAGAGATTACTTTGGTTTGGTTAGAAGGTTATGACTACTTGTTATACTTCTAGCATCTAGCTAGCTCTGGTATCAGGGATGGTGTCTTTGCAATTTGCCATTTTGCACGAATTACCTCGGAATGCTACAGCAGGTTGTGACTTCTCTTTTTTTTTTTTAATAAGATAAAACAAAGTTTTAGGATCTTCCGTGAATAACTACAGATGCCCTCATCAAGAAAAGATATCACCAGTCGATGTCAAACAAACAGTCAATATGAACGAACGAATGCAGAATTAATGACTGTAATACACTTACTCATATATATAGTGACATGTATCAGTTTGCAGTGGTTGGATTCGCTTCCAGAATATATATGAACACGTGATCGTGCCGTCCGTGCAGTAGCACCGGTTTACGTGGAAGTGTACCGCGCAAAATCGCCATTGCCAGAGGTCTAGCTAGCTAGAGTTGCAGCGGCGGCCGGCCGGGGCACGTACTTGCGCGCCCACAGGTGGCGCCCCTTGACGAGCAGCTTCACCAACGGCCGCCCGCCGAGCACCGCCGCTGCAGTCGCCGCGCGGCGGAACACGATCCTCCCGTACGTCGGCGGCTCCCCCGGCGGCGTCTTCTCCATCATCACCCTCGCCACGCAGTCGGCGCCCCAGCTCCTGCGCACATCCATGGCGCGTCACGTACGTCATGTAGTACTAATAATTTTTTTTTTTGATGAAGTGTCAACGGAGTACTAATATTTTGGAAAATAAAAAATGGAATTTACTTATAAATGCCTCCCAAGTCCCAACCTTTTTTTAGAAAATGGAGTTGCATTCCGCCCCAAGTCCCAACTAAGTCAAAGTCTAACAGTCGAATGCACGTGTATTGAGTGACCGCTTCGGCACTTGAGCTAGTACTACGTACTCGGTGAAGAAATCGGTGATCTCCTCGCGCGTTAATGGGAACCCTTTGGAGAACGTGGTGAACAGCGACCGGCCGTCCTCGGCCTCCTGCGCCGCCACCACCGCCGCCGCCGCCGACGCGCTGCAGAAACGACGGTACGGCGCCGCCAGCTCCGCCGGGATCGCGCCGCCGCCGTCACCCTCCTCCTCCTCGTGCCGGCGCACGAGCGCGTGCAGCCGGTCGTCGAACACGAGCGCCCCGACGCCGTGGACGATCTCCGCGACGCCGCGCCGCGCGGCGTCGGCGTCGGCCGCGCGGGACGCGAGGAGGAAGCGACGCACGCGGGCGTCGTCCTCGCCGCACAGGCACGAGAGGAGGGGCGTCGCTGTCGTCGTCGTCGCCGTCCTGGCGACGTCGAGGACGGCTCGGGCCTCGGCGACGAGCAGCACGGCGGAGGCCGGGTCGCGGACCATGGCGGGCACGCGGGCGGCGGGGTCGACCCGGGCGCAGGCGCGGCGGTGGAGCCACATGAGGAGCGCCACGGCGTCGCGGGCGGGCTGGCGGTCGGCGCCCAGGGAGACCAGGCGCTCGTAGGCGGCGCGGTCGATGCTGTGGAACGTGAGGACGTCGTGCACGGTCGGCTCCATGGCCGGCTTCACGCTAGCTAGCGAGTGAGCAATTTGGTTGGGGTTCGGGGTGGTGTGAGGATTCCGGTGCTGTAAATAGTCGCGACCTCGTGGGTTTGGTTGATCGACGTTGGGTGAATTTGCGGCTATTCGTGCATGCTGGCGATGCGGAATGCTGTGTAACAGAGAGATTATATATCACATTTCTGTAATGCTTCTAAATGGAGATAATGCGACCATGGTTCTCTGAGCAACATCTATTTGATAGTGAACATATTATCGTTACACCTTAATAAAACTCCTTTTTACGAGGAGGTAAAATATAATCATTTTTTTTTGACAATTCCTAACTTGCAAATTTGTTGAGTCGTAAGTTTTCCGACTTTATATTTTGTCAAGACCAATTGAGAAGCACAAGCAAAGCTGAGGGGTTAGGTCTCTTGTGGTGGAACCAACCCATCACAGTTAAAATTTCTGAGTACAATTGCTTTATATACGTCTAATTATTATGAAAATAAATAAATAAATAAATAGTTAAGAAAAGTTTCAAGTTGCACTCAATCCAACTAAATTTTTAACAAGTGCTTCTATGGCCTTCAAAACGTCAAAACTTTCTGCCATGCCTCCCAAGATTTCCACTGGCGCCCAAACTTTGGCTATCAGTCCAAACTTTTGCAAAAATTTGTTGGCAGCAACAAACCAAATATCACATTTTTTTTACTTTTGACACTTTAAATATTCATTACTCCACTTTTTTGCCCTTGGTGCCTCATCCGAAATAGAGGATGCAAATGGAGGCCTAATACATTGTCGCTTATAAACTCTACTAGTGAATAAAATAATTGAAATTTGGGTATCAAACTCCTTTTGAAATATTCAAAAAGATATTTTGAAATGCAGTATCATTTGTCGGGGAAATTCCCTCTATGCCAGCGGCTTAAACTTCAACCCTTCATCTGCCACCGCCAAAATACATGGCCTTTACATGCCATTGATCTTAAATTTTAATCCCATACATGCCCTTTTGGTCAAATTGAAGTGTGATAAACATACAAAATATCTATTCTACCTTGGGCTGATGTGTTGGCTGTTGCCGTTCAAGCACAAAGAAGGGCTCGCCCACGGTTTCTTTCCTACTCGCCTCGGACCTTGAACTCTTCCCGGCAAGAAGAGCGTACGTAGTATCCTCGTAAAAAAAAAGAGCGTACGTAGTAGCCTTCGTTAACATGGAGAGGTGCCGTAGGAGCTCGTCAACTTCCGCGTACCACAGCTCAAAGGCGGCAGCTGTGGAGGTGTCCGCGTGCCGCGGCTCGTGGGTGTACTTTGGTGAAGAAATTCAATGAAGCAAAAGGGCAAAAGAAAAGAAAAATAAACCAAGGACATTGATTCCGTGGAGTTTTGCTTCAATCTAGAGCATGGAGAAGGGAGAAGATAAGACAGCAGGGGCACAATTGGCATTTATAAAATTACACATACGGTCAAACTATTATATTGGCATGATGAGGATTCATCAAATGGCAGGTAAGGGATATATATTTTCGCAGTGGCAGTGTTGAGGGATTAGAGTTTAAGCCAATAGAATGAAAGGAATTTCCCCATGATATTACCGGTAAAAATCTGGTGTACTAAAGAAGGTCAAAAATTAATTTCCCAATCTTCTGTTATCTTTGTTTAAAACTTAAATTAGATAGCTAGATGGCGATTAGAAATTTTCAGCTACCAAACTATTTCTACCGAAAATTCAATCCAAGGGAGCATATGCCCCTATGATCATAATATTCGCACCCTTATAATACAATTTTTTTCATTTAGTAACCCTTTGCCTTCTTTCCTCAGCGTTCCCCATTCTCTTCTGAAGTTCTGATGCTTCAACTAGTGTCTAATTGTCTATAGGCACTCCCACCGCCCAAAGAGATCCATTGCGCGTGTTAGATCCTTAGTTAGTGGGCTGGGGAGATAGCAACACAATTGGTGAAATTTTCTAAATGTCAACACAATCATGATTTTTTTTTCTTGACGAAACAGGAGGGGAGGCCCCTACTGATTTCATTTTCTATTAAATATTTACAAATGTACAAAGACCAAAAACTTGAAGTACAAGGCCAGTATGTCACGAAATAAAAAAAACTACATATTACACATGGCAATTATCTATCCAGTCTTTCAAAGCACCTCTAATGGATGATTTAACTTTGATCAAACTCAGGGTCAGTTCTTCTTTCAGTTCTGCTCTCCATCTTGCTTGCGACACTGTTTTGTTGTCAAAAATTATTGAGTTCCTATGTGTCCAAATTACCCAACAAGAGACCATCATTATTTCCTTGATGAATGACATATTAGAATGTCTTTTCACTAAGTCCACTCTTTGAGGAACTTGTAACAACATATTCCAGATTAGTCCAATGTCATTCCAACAGCTTTGTGCAAAGGGACATTCAAAAAATAGATGATCTAGAGTTTCTATTGAGCCTCCATTGCAGAGCACACATGTATAAGAATCCAAATGAAAATTTTTTCCTTTGCAGTAGATCCCTTGTATTTAATCTGTCCAATAACAGAAGCCAGAAGAAGAATTTGTGTTTACTTCTGCTAGAGCTTTTCCATAACCATTTGAAGGCCGCTGGAGCATCTGAAGTACCAATTAAAACTTTATATGCTCTATTTGTAAAATATTCATCTGAATTCCAAAGATACCTCCATTTGTCACAAGTTTCATCCATTAAATCCAACATATCTAGTTCTGCCGATAGAATGTCTAGCTGACCTGATGCAATGATCGATAATGGAAGCACATAATTCAAGTCTACCTCATTTGTCACAATCGTGATATTTTCATGAGGTCAACACAAATGATGTTTTCTTTTTTAGAAAAAACAGGGAGCGCGGCAAGTTTTACATGTTTTCAGCTTCTTCTAAAATTATTGAAATGTGTAAGCAGGGCAAACCATGCCATTAGCAACTTGAACTCTGTCTGACTTCTGAATCGCAAACTGTGCATGGGGTTATTAAGGCATGCAGCCAGCCCAGATCCGAGCACGAATCTTGAGGGCTTAGTGGACTGTCCCGATTCATCCTCGTGTTTCTTATATCCCGCCGGTGCCTGGCAGTTTGGCACCAACGCCTCAATTCGCCTCTCCCGCCAAATCCAAAATATGCAGCGACCAAAATTTCCCCAAACCCCCCCCCCCCCCCCCCCCCCCCCCCCCCCTCTTTCCCCTTCCCAAGAAAGACGCCAAGAACGCAAGAAGCAGCGGTGCCTGCCACCCATGGACTTGTCAGAGGAGGAGTTCGCCGAGGAGGAACTGCCCACGCTGCGGAGGTGGAGAGCCTGGCAGCTCTCAACTCTGCCTGCTGCTCCGGCCTCGGGGGAGGAGTCCCTTGGGTCTCGGCAGGGTCGAGGTCCCAGTCTCCTCGGCAAGGCGGTCGAGGCGCTTCGGGGTCTGGATCCGGGTTGAGGTCACCCTCTTCATGCAGCGTGTCGATCAATGCGATAAGGTTTGCCAGCTCAGTGCGGACCACCTAGAGGGCTCCACCGACAAGAACGGTGCCTTTGGCGCCTTTCGATGACCAGGAGAGTGGCGAGGAGGAAGGGGTGCGTGGAGGATATCCTCGCCTCGCTGAGGAACAGGACTTCGAGGTCCAGGCTACTCCCGCCGCCGGATGGCGATGAGGACTGTTGTTCTTGCATCAAAGGAGGAGTGGCAAATGTTGAACTTTATTTTTAGAGTTTATGAATCCCGTCGAAGATATGTCCCCCGGGTATACAAAGGATCAACAAAGCCGAGTATCCAGATAGGGGTAGTGGGCGGGCCTAATTAGGTCCGAGTAGCTAAGATGAGTTCAACGGAGGCTCGGTCAGTTGGCCCACTAATAAACCGTTGTTTTTTTGTACTATAAGGTAATTTGTATTGTAACTGACTAGGATTCTCTTCATACAACTATGTACCCTCAGATATATAAGGCACGCAGGGATTCCATCAGAAACACATTCGCAATATACTACACCAGCACAGGGCGTAAGATTTTTATCCTTCGAAGGCTTTGGACCTGTATAAACTCGGCGTCTTGCGTTACCATTGTGTTCTTGGTTACTTCGCACCCACATAAAATCTATCGAGGCCCTAAAACCTTGACACATCCAAATGGGAATCCCAAAATAATTTAAAGACCTCGGATGCAATTTACTTAATAAATATCATTTTTTTCGACTACTTAATAAGTATCTTCGAAACCGGGTACAGACTCCTCGCCCGTCTGATCTGTAAATCCATGTCGGATCGGGAAGTTCGATTCGTTTTCCCGTATCCTGTGTTTATAACGTCCATTGCTCAATTAGTTTTCCACCGTGGTTAACTAGTAGTCCTTTTTGTGCGCATTCAGGCCATGGACTTGAATCCGACGAAGAATGAGAAGACCATAGTCAGGATAACCAGAACAAAGCTAACCGAAATATATGACGAGCTCTTGTTTGAGATCCTTCTACGGCTTCCCGTTAAAAGTCTTGTGCGGTTCAAGTCAGTCTCCAAAGCCTGGCGTGCCATCATCTCTGACCCCTTATTCATCCGCTTGCACCTCCAACAATCTGCCATCAAACATGAACAGGGGCAGGCGTCGTTTCTCATCGCCCCACATACCTTAGACAAAGTGATCAAAGGTGAACCCTGGCCTAGCACTTTCTGCAACAAGGTGCCTTTCTACCTGTGGCAGGATGGACAGGAGAATGCATGCCTTGTGCACTCGACGGACTTCAATGGGGAGTTTGGGTCAGTCTATTCCATGTCGCACTGCGACGGGCTTGTGATTCTGCCCACCAACACCATGGTATATGTTTTGAACCCGGCCACGGGTGATGTCCTCAAGTTGCCTGATGCCAAAAAGTATACGGGACTGTTCCAAACTTTTGGTTTAGGCCTTGACTCTCGCACAAACAAGTACAAGGTTGCTTGCTTTTTTTATCATTCGATAGATACAGTAGAACAAAGTTATAATGCCGGGATAGAAGTGTTTACTATCTGTGGTGATGGCTGCTGGAGGAGCACGATGGAGGATCCACCGTACCCGGTCATGTCACAGGCCTCCACCTACTTAAATGGGTCTGTTTATTGGATCATTTGGGAGGAAATGCTTGGAAGACCCCCGCGAGGTTTCCTTCGCTTCAGTTTAGAAGATGAAACATTTAGTTTCATATGCCACCCTGCTTTGGTGTCGGATGAGAATGAAATTGACCTAGTTGTGCTGGGTGGAGAACTGTGCCTGGTTGAAAGTCTTCCGGAAAAAATGGTAATCTGGATTACACCGTCCAGTGATGGTCATGAATGGGTTCGACATTATGATATTAGCTTATCCGAGGCATGGCAGTATCAACCTTTTTTCCGCACGGTTGATGATGGTCTGCTGGTTCGAACAGCTAATAATCTCTACCGCTATGACAAGGCAGGTCAGAATATGAGGGAATTGATTTCTTTTGACCGGCTAGGGTACAAGAATCCTGGAGCAGCATCGGTTGATTTTGTGGTGCGTGATATTTTCTTCGTCAATGTAATTCCCTACACTGAGAGTCTTGTTCCAGTGACAATGGCCAGCGTTGGAACTGCATAACACTATGATATTAGTTTTATTGTATGGAGTAAAGGGTTTGGAAAATGAACTTTATCTTGTTTACAAGACGCTTGTATTTTTTGAGTGCTCAAAATTAGTCTGATGGGTATACTTGTGGAAAATCAGTGATGTAAGTGTCAATAGGAGCCTGCTGTTATTGAGAAAATTCTGATTATTTCGTAGTGTTGGATGACAACAAATGTGTTGGATCCTGCAACCAGTTTGGGTTGATTCCAATGTAGTACTAATAATCTGGGAACGCTGCAATGTCTGAATTTTATACACTCATAGTAGCAGCATTGCCACAAAAACATGTGATGTTAGATTCAAACGTTGTTTCTGCTCTATGAGGTCATAACAGAACACTTTATATGACTGTTGTAAAATATATGCAAAATTTCCATCAATGAAATACTTTTTAAGTTGTGCCATTGTCCATTGAGACACTATGCCTAGAACATTTTTTTCGGCTTAATGAGATTATTATTATTGGTGAATTAATTTTAATGCTTACCTTTTTAAAGAAGCAAAAAGTTGTTGGACACACAATCATAGTCACCAATTTTCAGAAAGGTATGTTTCTATGTGTGAGCTATCTATGTTTTCCGTTATAGTATTCTTTTTGTTTATATGATCTCATATATTACAACTTTATTTTCAGTAACGAATGTGATATTGCACTAAATAATCTGTGAAATGTGAAAAGAGGGTACAACAACTGACTCAAACACTTCACCTCTTTTTTTTCTCTCTCTCTCAAAAAGCTGATTGTTTTGTGGGTACTAACACTTTCCCTTCTCTTCAAATCTTAGTTCACAGAGATGATGAGTTGAGAAAACCCATATGAATGAAGTAAGTTAAACATGAAATTAACCGAGAACTCTTCGAGGCAAATACAGTTTCATTATTTTTGGATGTGTCTGATAAAATTTGTATACATCCCCTAGTTATTCATAACAAAGATAATACTTGCAGGGCATCACTCGAATGTGCAAGAATGTTGCTACCGAATCTGAGTCTAAAGTGAATTAGCCAAGCCGCGCTCAGGTAATGAGCCTAAAGATAAGACATGACGATGGCTGGCAAGTTAGCTATGAGCATACTGTTTCATGGCTGCAAAAGAGATGCTACTACCCCTGGACATACGGAATAATTGATCTTTGGCAGCAAGATAAACTTTGTGACGAACCAGTTGGAGTGTGAATAACCGCATATAGTTGCGAGGCGTAACTATTGACATGGCAGAAACTATTATGTGAAATACTATAGGGCAGCTACTTGTGGAAAATCAGCGATGTAAGTGTCAATGGGAGTGCACCTGCTGTGATTGAGAAAATTTTGATTATTTTGTAGTGTTGGATCCTGCAACCAGTTTGGGTTGATTTCCATGTAGTACTAATCTGGGAACGCTGCAATGTCTGAAGTTACTCATTTTTCTGTTAGCATGAAAAAAAATACACTCATAGTAGCAGCATTGCCACAAAAACTTGTGATGTTATGGTGCATGTAGATTCAAAATTGTTTCTGCTCTGTCAGGTCATAACATAACACTTTATAAGACTGGTGTAAATATATATGCAAAAGTTCTATCAACAAAATCTTTTTTAAGTTATGCAATTGTCCCTTGAGACATTAGCTAGAACATTTTTTGGCTTAATGAGATTATTATTATTGGTGAATTAATTTTAATGCTTTGATTAGGTCTAAAGCTGTAAAAAAAGAGCTTGCCTTTTTAAAGAAGCAAAAGATTGTTGGACACACAATTCACAGCCACCTATTTTCAGAAAGGTATGTTTCTATGTGTGAGCTATCTCTGTTTTCCCTTACATTATTCTTTTTGTTTATATGATCTCATATATTACAACTTTATTTTCAGTAACGAATGTGATATTGCACTAAATAATACGTGAAAATGTGGAAAGAAGGTACAACAACTGACTCAAACACTTCAACTCTTTTTTCTATCTCTCAAAGCTGATTGTTTTGTGGGTATTACCATTTTCTCTTTTCTTCAGATCTTAGTTCACAGAGATGATGAGTTGAGAAAACCCATATGAATGAAGTAAGTTAAACATAAAATTTGTGTACATCCCCTAGTTATTCGTAACAAAGATAATAATTGCAAGGCATCACTCGAATGGGCAAGAATGTTGCTACCGAATCTGAGTCTAAAATAAATAAGCTAATGAGGGAATTAGCCAAGCCGCGCTTAGATAATGAGCCTAAAGATAAGACATGACGATGGCTGGCAAGTTAGCTATGAGCAGACTGTTTCATGGCTGCAAAAGAGATGCTACTACTCCCGGACATACGGAATCAGGAATTGATCTTTGGCAGCAAGATAAACTTTGTGACGAACCAGTTGGAGTGTGAATAATTGCATATAGTTGCAAGGCCTAACCATTGACATGGCAGAAACTATTATGTGAAATACTATAGGGCAGCTGAAGCTAAAATAGTGGTTTGAATATCGTTGCTATAAATTTTCATTCTTGTGCCCTAATAAGTTGACGCTATATATACAACAAATTGGACAGGTTTGTCGGAGTGGTGTTTTCTACGTTGGTTTCTTGAAATTGAGCCCAATGCAAGAATGGCTATGAGAAGTCTTTAGTGTCTAGCCTGCCCGTCCTGCTGATTACATGTGGCAATTAGGGATTGAATTGATTTGATTTGTTTGGAAAAGTACTAGTGATATTCATTTTGATCCACATCTAACAACGGTATAATAAGGAAATTTAGTTGCCAACTGACCTACAGTCAAATCAAGTTCGTGGCACACACAAAACATGAACTGTTGATCCTTTGATTCACCGGGGTGTGTTCGTTTCCAGGAGTCTAATTTTAGAGGGGCACATCAAAGAAATCTTACCATTTATATGTACTAAACAAAGTCAAATTATAAAACTAACTTCAGAACCTCTCATCTAATTCACGAGACGAATCTAACGAGAGCAATTAAGTGGCGATTAGAAGATGGTACTGTAGCATCACTGTAGCAAAATATAGATTAATTAGGCTCATTAGATTCGTCTCGAAAAGAGCACTCATATGTAAAAAGGTTTTGTCATTAAACTAATCAAATATTTTAAATATAAAGATTCTACTCCCTCTGTTCAAGTTTACATGTCGTTTGACTTTTTTATCTCAAATTTGACTGCTCGTCTTATTCAAAAAATTATGCAAAATATCATATTTTTTGTTGTGGCTTGCTTTATTAATATAAGTTCTTCGAGAATGACTTAAATTTAACTATGGTTGCACAAATTTTTTGAATAAGACGAGCAGTCAAACTTGAGATGAAAAAAGTCAAATGTCACACCCCAATTTTTGCCCATAATTAAATTTCACTAAAAATTTGAAATTTTTCAAATTTAGAACAAATTAAAATGAAGTGAGTGATTTAAAGTTAGCCGAACCACCTCAATTTTAAAATTTTTCATTTTGAAAAATTGCACGAAACTCATCATATGCATTTTTGAGATTTTATTGGATTTATTTTGCGTGTTTGATCAGTTTTCGTTTTTGTTCGAATTTGAAATCCTTCAAAGTTCGAAATCCAGAAAAGATCAAATCTATTTTCTTTTGGGCCGCCCTCTCCTCTCTTTCTTTTCCCGCCGGCCCAGCATCTCCTTCTCCTTCCTTTATCTCTTTCGGCCCATCTCTTCTCTTTCCCGGCCCAGCTCGCCAGCCCAGCCCGCCTCCCTCTCTCATCTTCCTCCTCCGACCGCGCCGGCGGAAATTCCGCCGCCGCCCATACCGCCGCCGCGTGAAGCACGTGGAGCTTGCCGTCCCGTCGCGTCCGAGCTCCAGAGCTTCCGCGTGAAGCACGTGGCCGAGCGCTACCGCCTTACCTTTACTTGCCCGTCCCGCCAAGTCCACCGAACCGCCTTCACGGTCTCTTGGCGCGCCCGCCACGTTCCGGCCACGCCACCGCCTTCACTCGTCCTTAAATCGGTGGCGAGCCCCCCTCTCCTTTCTCCACTCCGCCGAGTTTCTCCCCTCCTTCTCTCTCTTCCTCCTCTCTCTGCTCGCACTCACTCCGCGCCGTGCGCCGGCCACCTGCCGCCGCGCGCTTCGTCGCCGGCCCCTCTCCCGGCCGCGCCCGGCCGAACCGAGGCGCGCGCCACGTTCCTGGCACCCGCGCGCACCCGCGCGGCCACTGCTCGAGCCCCACGCGCACGCGCCCCCTTGTTCCCCTTTCTCGCCGGCGCTCCGCCCGCCTCCGGCAACGCCGCGCCACCGCACCCGTCGCCCTCGTCGACGACGTCATCCCTGCCTCGCTTCACCATCGCGCGCTCGACCCCGGCGTCCGCCTCTCGTCACGCCTCTACCCTCCTAGCCACCACCGGTGAGGCCCCGGCCGTGCGCCGCCGTGCGAGCGCCCCCTCCGGCAATCACCCGGCGTGCTCTTCCGTCGCCGTTGCCGCGTGTCGTGCGAAGAGATCGTCGACGACCAATTCGTCGTCTTCTTCTCCGCCGTCGGCCACTCCCCATCTCTCTCCGTCCCGCGCGAGCACACGGTGAGAACCCCCGTGTTCGTCTCTCCCTCCTTCGCCTCTCCTTTTCATTCCTCTCCTCGCGCGCGACCGCCATCACCAAGCGCCGCCGCTCCGCCACCCTTTTCCCCGTCGCCGGCCACATTTCCGGCTGAGCCCGGCCACGCCGAGGCCACCCACGACCTCGCGTCACGTTCACGCACCTCTGCACTCACTCAATTCCGCTCTCGCCCACGCGCGCGTCGTTTCCCCCACGCACGCCCGAGCGCCGCCGCACTCCGGCGAGCTCGCGCCGCCGCCCTAGCCCCTACCCTCGTCGACATGTTAGCCCGCCAGATTCACCGCGCCGCGTATATGCTTCCCGGCTACTTGCCCTCGCCCTCCGGCCGCCGTAGCTGCCTCCGGCGAGCGCTCCGGCCGAGCGCCGCCGCGCGCGCGCCACAGCCCCGCCGCCCTTTGACCCAGCCGCGCCCCATCCGACGTGGCGAGCCACGTCAGCCCACCGGCCCCGCCCGTCAGTCTCTCTTCCTCTCTCACTCAGCCCCGTGCACTCGGTCCATGTGAACCAAGGACCCATGAACCCCCTCGGTTCATGGTGCACCGAGTCCACCATCCTTTTTTCCATTCAAAAACAATTCCGAAAATCTTAAAAATCCCGGGGCCCTGCATTCTTACGGATAAGCCCCTGATCTTTTTATTAATTCTGTTTAAGTCCTAACTTTTTACAGAAAAGACCCTAAACTTTTCTGTAATTACCTTTCAGCCCCTATCTTTTTGCACCGAGACCCCTAAACTTTCCCAAAATTACAGATAGGTCCCTGTCAACTTTCTGTTTTTACCAAAAAGCCCTCATAATATTTCTATTCTTGCAAATAAGCCCTCAGATCCCCTGACCCGTCTGTCAGCCTCTCTTTCCCTCAGGGGAATGCTAAGTGCACCCGGCTAGTGTATACACATTTATATTCCGAGCAATTTCCAGTATCAGAAAAATCTCAGAAAATTCCCAAAAATCCTATATTCCTTTCTAATCATTTTCCAACCCTTGATCACTTCAGATTAATTAGGATTATGGCTATACTTAATTAAGTTGGCTTAATCCTGACTAATTTCCTTTCTCAAAAATGTAATAATTGATATCTCCTCTATTTCAACTCCGATTTTGGCGATTCTTTCGCCAAAATTTATCAAAAATCATCCTCTATTCATTGCCACCAGATTCAACTCTAACCTTGGTCTCCATTTGGTTTTATTCGATTTATTGCTTGTTCATTGCTTGAGCGGTAGATTTATTTTCTTTTATCGCTAGATAATCAAGTCGTTGAAGAACCCGAGGACCTGGAATACGAGGACTTAGAAGAAGAAGATCTTGTTGAAGGCAAGTCTAACTCCCTTTGATCATATTGATCCTATGTTTGCAAAATATCCTATTTAGAGCTGTTTACAAATAAATGTGCATGGTATTTAAATGGATTTAAATGCTAGAAGGTCCTATGCAATATTTGATTGCCTGCCTTGACTTGAATATATCCTGATCCCTTGTTAACCCTAGGAACCAACGTCATTAAATCCCTTAATGACATGTTGGATTGCTTTGCTGCTTAGGACTTTCACCATATGTGTTTAATTAATACTGCTCACATGATTTTCGTGTAAAATGTGTGCGTCTTGGTGGTGTGCGTAAATGTGAAATTGGGTGGTATAATAAGTGCAACCCTAGTGGGGGATCTTTGTGACGGGATCAGGCGAGGTAGTCCTCAGTGGGGAGGCTATCTCTGGGACGCCCTTCCACTTGTGGATTGGCTATTGAAGATGCCTGGTTCGGTCGTATAAGGACCGGTTCTTGTGCCGCCTTTGCTTAGCACCTTACGCGCAGCCACAAGCCGTATATGGGTACGGGATTGGAACCACACCCTACTAGTACTCACCCGGTACCCCCCCGGAGGCAGGAGATGCAACGGAGTCCCAGGAGAAGACTCGTTCGTTGGTGGGTGTTCGAGATCCGGCATTTATGACTGGCCATATTATTGATTGTGAAGCCCCTGGTGATGTCAGTGGGGGATGCCGTGGTGGTACGAAGTAGGTATGGAACCTTTAGTGGGACAGTCCAAACTATGACGATAGGGAGGACTGGACCACCTTGTGGGGAAATTTGTGCACCCTTGGCCAAGGTTAAGAAACTTTCCGGAAAGCCGTGTTCCACGGTATTGGACAACGCGAAAGCATCGGCCACACTATGATTAGTCTTTTCGGTGTGAGTTATCCTTGGCGTGTTTTCGGAATACACCGGTTTGGAGCCGTGTGCTGGTTGTCGGCCAGTGATAAAACTTGAGGCACTGGCGGGATGGACAGTAACTCCCCCAGGGCCGCCCAACCCCACTAATCTCTACAGATACTTGATTAGATTGCGAACTGCTTTGTTTTCAAAACCACCTTGCATAAACTTGGCTTTCTTGCCTCGTTGATATAAACCACAAGCCTATTCTTTGATGAACTCCCTTGCATAACTTACCCCTCGTGTTAGGCTTGCTGAGTACCTTAAGTACTCACTCTTGCTTCAATCATTCAGAAGGTGAGCCAGAGTTTGAAGCTGTTGAAGAAGAAGATTAGGGTTCAGCCTGCACGCAAGTCTGCCTGTTGGATTGGTGCCGTTCCGTCTTCCGCTGGAGTAGTTGTTAGTGCGGCTGCTGTGCCAGCCTGTCGGTGTGTTGTCTGTTCTCGTAGTCAGGCCGCTGGCCTTTGTTGTAAGACCTTTTGTGTAATAAAAAGGCTTGTATGAGACTTGGTAATATTATATAAAGGGTATGAGACTGTGATGTCATTCTGTGTAAGCGTCGTATCAGCGACTGATCCAGGGACTGATACGGTAAGCGCTAGTGCTCCAGAGATGGGGTACGACATCAAACGACATGTAAACTTGAACAGAGGGAGTATTTCATATGACGGGTCTAAAATTTAGAGGGAAGGAAACGAACAGGACCACAATCAATGATCCGTCCGTACGATCTCAGTGGACCGTCCAGATTCATCCCCCGTGTTTCTTAAATCCCGCTGGTGCCTGCCATGCACCAGCGCCTCAATTCGCCTCGCCCGCCAAATCCAAAATCCGCAACGACCGAAATTCCCCAAACCCCTCTCCCTCCCTTCTCTTTCCCCTGCCCAAGAAAGACGCCAAGAACGCAAGAAGCAGCGGCGCCCGCCCGCCACCCATGGACTGGTCGGAGGAGGAGTTCGCCGAGGAGGACCTGCCCGCACTGCGGAGGTGGATAGCCCGGCAGCGCTCACCTCCGCCTGCTGCTGCGGCCTCGGGGTCCGGCTCGTCGTCTCCTCCGCTCCCTTGGGTCTCGGCGGGGTCGAGGTCCCCGTCTCCTCGGCGAGACGGCCGAGGCACTTCGGGGTCCGGGTCCGGGTCGAGGTCGCCCTCTCCGCGGCGCGCGGCGATCATGGCGACGAGGCTCGCCAGCTCGGTGCGGACCACCAAGAGGGCGCCGCCGCCAAGACCGGCGCCTTTGGGGCCCGCCGATGGCCAGGAGAGCGACGAGGAGGACGGGGCGGTGGAGGATATCCTCGCCTCGCTGAGGGACGGGAGCGCGAGGCCCAGGCTGCTCCCGCCGCGGGACGACGACGCGGGCGGCTCTGCTTCCGTCGGAGGAGGCGTGCCAGGGGACGACGACGAGGAGGAGGCGGCGGCGGCGGAGGGCTTCTCGTTCCCGCCGCTCCAGGGGCCGCCGGTCTTCGACGTGGCGGAGGAGGTGGTGGATGGCGAGGATGGGGCCGTGCCGGCCTTCTCCTTCCCGCAGCTCCAGGCGCGGCCGAGCGTCGACGGCGCGGAGGTTCTTGACGCGTTCGCCGCCTCCGAGGACGCGAGGAAGGCCAAGGCCGCGGCCGAGTTCTTGGAGGCCACCATGGGCGCCAACACCGGGCCCCGGACCGAGGCGATCAAGAAGGAGCTCTGCGTCAACGGGAGGGTGCTCGACATCGAGGGGCTCGAGCGGTGGCTGCGGCGGGCGGAGGCGGCCGACGAGCTCGCCTGGTTCGCCGACCTCTGCGCCGACGAGGCCAAGCCGCCGCCCCCGCTCGACCTCTTCGAGTCCGCGTTCCGGGCCCTGGAGCGCGCCTCGTCTGCCGAGCTCCACGGCGGCGCCGACGCCAGGTGCCGCTGGATTGGCTCGGTGCCCGTGCCGGAGTTCTTCGTCTGCCCCTTCTCCAAGAAGCTCATGGACCACCCGGTCGTCATCTCCTCTGGAAAGGTGCGCCGAATCTTCCGCCTCTTGTGTTTCCTTGAGTTCTTGCCCTGATTCTGTGATGCGATTTTGCATGTTTTGGTGCGCTTGTTAGGGATGAATCGATGCAATGTTGTTACTGTTTATAATCTTGTACAATTTCTGCCTATCTGTCACTGTTTGTTGAAACAAAACTTTCAGAATTAAGTTCAGTATCCCAATCTGTTTCCTTTGCCTGAATTGCTTACAATGTGCTTTGGTGATTGCAGTATAGTGCTTAGTAATGGCGTTTTATTGTTCTTACAGATGCAAGAATTGTTGTGGTTGAATTGATAATTCCATGAATGTTGTAACTTCCCTGACAGAAAATGTTGTTAGCAGGAACAATTTCTTGGATCTTTCGATACCAGTCTGTCTTGATTGCAATGTTCCAACTACGAAATCTATGTCTGAGTTTGTTCATGTTTTCTCTTAACTCAGATAAAATTACTCTGATGGGTGAAATACTGTTGTAGAAAATCAGTGATGCAGGTGTCCATGGGAGCTGTACCTGCTGTGATTGAGAAAATTCTTACTATTTTTGTAGTGTTGGATGACAACCATTTTGTTGGATCTTGCAACCAGTTTGAGTTGATTCAAATATGGAGTAGTACTAATCTGTGAACACTGCAATATCTGAATTTACTCAAATTTGTATTGACTTGAAAAATTACACTGATAGTCGCAGCATTGCTACAAAAACATGTGATCCTATTGTTCTCATATTGATTCAAAAATTGTTTCTGCTCTGTCAGGTCATAAGACTGATGTAAACTGTATGCGAAGTTCCATCAACGAAATCTTGTTTAAGTTGTGCCATTGTCTATTGAGACCTGATGCCTCGAAGATTTCTTATTGTTCTGATGAATTGCCTAGAGTTTGTTTTAGAAGCATTTCTGGTTTTGTCTGGTTCATAGGACGTCAGCCTGGACTAGAAACATGTTATTCTGTCCACGTGCATTGTCGGACCACATTGTTTATATGTTGCTATAGAAGAATTTATGTTCCAATGATGAAATAAGGACGGTGTTATATTGTAATGTTTGTGTGCTCAGTAGAAAAACTATAGCAGTATTTCATTTCCTGTGGATATCTGCTCCTAAGAGTTGTAATCGGCCGTAGCCTCATGTGAGGTCAAGGCCGGGAACCGCTTTTTTCCCATTATCTAAAAACATTTCCTGTGGATCTCTGCAATCTCTATTAGTTTCAATTCGGGTCAGGTAAAATCCCTGTTGTAGTTAAGGTGGAAAATTCAGTATTTTGCAAAATTTCTGGTTAGATTACTCATGTCCATTTGTTAGTTATGCTTCCACCAGTTAGCTTTGCAGATCACTGTAACTCTTGTCATTTTTTTACTTGCCGAATAATAACTGCCTGGTCTTCATTACTTTCATCTGTTATTTTTGGCTTCATTGCAAGTCGATTTCACATCCTGACTGAAATGCAACTCTTCTGTTTTTAGACTGTTGATCGTTCAGCACTGGAGAAATGGTGGAAGAACAACCAACGCATCTGTCCTGTAACTGGAGAGGTTCTTGCGCACAACGTGTTCATCCCCAATATCCTTATAGCGTTGTGCATCTCGCTGTGGCGGAAAGTTAACAAGATTGCTGATGTGGCAGCAGTCACAAATCCACCTGCCGTATCTCCCCAGGAGGAAGCATTGTTCAAGGAAGTCACCCTAATGGCTCACTCCCCCAGATGCTCCAAAGAAGCTTATGATGCGCTTTTTCGCCTCCACGAGCTTGTCGACAATGAGATTTCAATGGTGCACCTGCTCGGCCGCATCCCCGGGGCAATTGCGAAGCTTGCCTCTGTCCTGCCGGAGACATGCCTGGACCCTGACCCTGAACTGGACGACATCATCCTCGGAATCATGGCGAAGGCAGCTTCCTACGGCCCGAACAAGGTGGCTTTTGGAGATGATAAGTACGCCATCCCTGTGCTGATTGCAAGGGCATGGCTAGGGCCAGTGCCCACAAGAGCCAAGTGCGCTGAGATCCTTGGGCTGCTGGCCGACGACTACTACAACAAGATCAAGATTTGCGAGCTTGGAGGCTTTGCTGTGCTGATTGAGCTGCTCTTGGTCGGAGACATAGGTATCAAGAAGACGGTGGCGAGGGCAATCGCCACCCTCTGCGAGGCCCAGGAGAACTGGAGCAGGTTTGTCAAAGAGGGCGTGGCAGATGCTGCCATATCTCTCTTGCGGAATGATGGACTAGTGGTCGAGGCCCAGGCCATACTGCTGCAGGCTGAAGGCTTTGATCTGGCCATGACGCAGATCATGGAGAAGCTCCAAGCATTGGGCAATGATGAGATGTGTGAGAAGATGAGGAAGCGCCTTTGGCACATTTTCATGGTACAGAAACGAGGACGAAGATGCCCTGATGTTCCTTCTGCACGGGCCTCAACAAAGGCTTGGGAGACATCGTCTTCCTCATCATCTTCGGACCGCGATGATCAGATCAAGGAAGATGTCAAGGCGATTGTTTCATGGCTGCAGAAGAGATGCTACTACCCCCGTACATACAGATACAGGGATTGACTGATTGACCATTGGCAGGTAGATAAATGTGTGAAAACCAATAGGAATGTGAGTAACTGGATATAGCTTGGGGGCATTACCTTTTTTGACATGACAGATTACTGTATAGGTCAGCTTAATGAAGCTAAACAGTGATACTGAACATTCTTCTGAATATCAAACTGTAAATAGTAGGATTTGAATATTGTTACTGTAAATTTGCATCTTCTTGCCTTAAGAAGTTCAGGATGTTCAGGTTTGTGGCCTTGTACTTTATAACAATTTTGATAGGCTTGTCAATGTGGTGTTTTCTATTTTGATGGTTGCTTGAAATTTTGATAGAGCTGAAGGATGTGAGTTGTTACGGTGCTCAGTTCCCAACCTGAGACCTGCTATCCTCCAACATGTCGAGTATCAGGAATTGATTTGATTTGATTTGTTTGAAAAAGTACTAATCTGCATTTTGTTCTACTACATCTAACAACGGTACAAAGAAATCACCATCGTGTTCTAGTTTTGATTTCTTTTCCATCAAACCAAGTATATGCATATCCATTTATACTTCAACAAAGGCAGCCAAGATGTAAACTAACTGTGCTCTTATATCTGACAAAAATTGTGCAATTGCTTGTCATCAGCCGCATGCTTAATTCAAGAAAAAGATTTTGACGTCTGGGGATTGACAGTATCTGCAGTGTTGTTGCAGCAAGAGCAAAGTCACACATGGAAGAGTTCACATTGCTGTTCACCAAGCACAATTTGCACACAAGATCAGCTGATAAGGGATCCTAGATTAGCTACCTGCACATACCAAGTGCGTGGCAAATTACCCAAAACATGAACTCGTGATACTTGATTAACGGTATCCAGAATAAACTTGTGGATTCGTCCATTCAGCTTTGCTGGTGTAACAGCGGCTGCCGGGGGACGTACTTGCGCACCCACACCTGCCGCCCGTTGACGACAAGCTTCATCAGCGACTGCCCGCCGAGGATCACCGCCACAGCAGACGCGCTGCTGAGCACGATCCGCCCGTACGACGGTGGCTCTCCTGGTGGCGTCTTCTCCGTCATCACCTTCTCCACGCAGTTGCCCCACCTCCTGTACATACATAGTAGTGTTACATCTTGTGTTTTTGGCCGTAAAGTAAATTCCTTTTGAATGGTGCTTGAATGCATATACTTGGTTTAGTTAGAACTTTTCTTTATGTTTTAGTTAGAACCCACGTTTTTAAGAAAAAATAATGGCTGTTATTTTCTAACCAAATCTGTTATTGGTTGATCATTTTAAATCTGAAAATCTTCGTTTTCAAAGCAATTAGCACAGAGTTACCCCACATAAACAACAAATTCTGTAAGTAAGACGGTAAGGCAATGCATTAGCCTCTGAACAGATGGCATTTTAGTTTTGGGGATGCTGAAACAAAAGGAAACCACAGGATCATATTCTTGAGTGGCTTATTTAGAAACATTATAATGTATCACCGATTTCCATCATGCATGTGGACCTCTCCGTGGACATGCATGAGCTGGGTAAGTAAATGTCAAGAGATTACATAGTTGCAGCTTGCTAGCCATCTACAACTCAATGAAATTTGTGTTACAAGTTATAATTTGCTTGTGAAAAACAGAGCAAATTTTAAAGGACCAAATTGGCAATTAAATTGAATGTGTACATATAGAAAAATACTACTGAACTATCTCAAAAGTTAAGGTGGGAACCCTTGAACTGCTACATTTGTGAACAGAAATTTGGAAGCTTGATGACATGGATCCAAGAACAGAGAGAATAACCAACGTATCCATGAACTGCTCACATAAATCAGCAAGCTGATAACATTTGCACCATTTGGAATGTGGGGAAATTTGTAATCCCCATAAGAACATAACTGTACGGTACTAACAATTATTGTGTCCCAATAAACAAGTCATAGGCATTTTACTGATTGCTCAAAGCCTCAAATTTTGAACTTTGCCAACATCGCTACTACAAGCTCAAGTCTAAAGAGAATCCAGTTACCGATGGATGCATATAATGGACCTTCACTAACCAAGCTTATACAAAGTCCCAGAATTGCAAGTGTAAAACCCTGAAAAAACTGGTTTTTTGGCTTACGAAAGTTGGAATTAGCTCTTGAAATAACGAGCTTTGAGACCAAGAGCTACGTACTGAGCGAAGTAGTCCTCGATCTCGTCGTGCGTCAATGGGAGCCCTTTGGAGAACGTGAGGAACAGCGAGCGGCCAATCCATCATCCTCCTCCGGCGCCGCCGCCTCTGAAGCCCTGCGGCCAGCTCGGTAGGGCGCTGCCAGCGCCTGTGGGAGCAGGCCGCCGCTTCCGCCCTCCTCGGAGAGCCACATGAGCTCGTGCAGCCGGTCGTCGAAGACGAGCGCCCCGATGCCGTCGACGACCTCCGCCACGCCGCGGCGCAGGGCGTCTGCGGGGGTGAGCGCGAGGAGGCCGCGCACGCGGCTGGCGTCCGCGCCGCTCAGGCGCGCGACGAGCGCGGGGGAGGACATCATCTCCGGGAGCGGGACGCCCGCGAGGACGGTGCGGGCCTCGAAGACGAGCCGCGCGGCGTCGGAGCGGGTGCAGATCATGGCGGGCACGCGGGAGACGGCGTCGTCGCCGGCGCAGGCCCTGCGGTGGAGCCACATGAGGAGCGCGACGGCGTCGCGGGCGGGCTGGCGGCCGGCGCCCAGGGCGACCAGGCGCTCGTAGGCGGCGCGGTCGGCGCGGTGGAACGTCAGGACGTCGTGCACCGTCGGCTCCAGGACCGGTCGGCGGGGTGAGGCCATGAGGGAGCGTCGAGCAAAGCGACCAGTTTTGGTGGAGCGCGGCGGGGTTGTGAGTGAGGGACTCGGTAATAAAAGCTGCTCGCTTGCCATGGACTCGTGGGTTTTGTTGCTCCGCTTTGGGCCAATTTTGGAGGTTGTGGAAGTAGCAAAAGCTGCGTTAAGCTACAGTCATCTTTTAGCTCTTGGAGCTTGAGGAATGCCGATGAATATAATGAAGACCAATTTGTTGTGTAAAATTAGCACTGCTCCTTAGGATTGGAGGGCAACAAATATTATAATATGATCCGGCTGGTGGTGTTGGCGGGAGAGACGGCGGGAGCGCCGTCGGAGCAGGCGGGGTCGAGGAAGATGACGGTGGGGTAGGCAGCGGCGGAGGACGGTTGCCTCTGTGGGTTAGGGCCTCACCGAGAGCTCTGGCGAAGCTCTAACCCGCCGAGGCAAGGCAGTGGTTCGTGGGGCGGCAGGGAGGCAACAAGTTTAGTTCAGGAAGACTGAAGGAGGAAAAAAAGTTGTACACCGTCCAATCTAGATTAAAGAGTGAAAATTCGGGTGAGGGGATGTGACTGTTTTAGCCGAGTGAGCAATAGGCAGACCTAAAAAAGTAACATTTTCTAAACTTGCCCCTAGAAAACCTTTATGTACTTGTATTAATAGCGGTATATATACATCTCACATTTGGTTCTTTGAATTGGGCATCACTGAAGTATAATTGAGTTCACTTTGGATGAATTGCGAATCATAAACAAAGATTGAGCCTAATTCCATTTGAATTGGAAGCAATTATAGTGGAGCCAACCGATCACAACTTAACCCCTATGAATTTCATTGAATTGTACTTTTTTTTGCTGAAAATATAAAAAGTTCTGATTCTCAACCACTTGTGACTTGAGCTACCATAACACTAGAACATGTCATTGTCCAATAACTTGCTCCTTTTAATGTAGCTACCTTAAAAGCGAGAAAGCTGCTGGACAATGGCAAGTTTGGATTACACTAGAACCTGGTCTGCAGGGCTTGCAAAAGCTAACTAAATTTGGACATGGAATTGAGATCCTAGTACTACTTTTATACATGTTTGGATTTAATGTAAGACTTAATTCATCAGTGACAATTTCGCGAACTTAATGAAGCCTAACCTTTTGGAACATGTCTCTAGAATAGACAAGTTTATCCTTTTTGTTTGATGTTATGTTAATTGTATTATGGAAAGTTGCTTTTCACTTTTCATATGTGAGCAACCTATATGGAGTATATATAATTTTGCTTTTCTTTTTTCTATTTTTTTTGCGAGGGTGCTTTTCTTTTTTCTAGAATACTTGTACGCAACGCGTATGTTGTACCACCCAAATCCCATCCCAAGTTCCAGTGCCACTCCCGGCGGCACCGGCGCAGGGTGGGTGCACTGACACGCTCTGCCAGTCCACCAGTACAGGACGCGCTCCACACGCGAGCAGATCGGCGGAGCACCCGAAACGAGCTACTAGTAGAACCACCACGGCAAAAACGCCCCGCCCCGTCGACTCGCGCCGCTGCGCCACGCCTACGGCCTCTCCATCACGCGGCCGGTACGCACGCACGAGTCGCACGTGCCGCTGCGCCCCACCAGCCCGGCCCCCGAGCCCGCATCCGTATAACCTCCGCGCCGCCGCCGCGGGCCTCGTCCTCTTTCTTTCTTTCCCTCGTCCGCCAGCCGCCAGCTTTGCGGGAAATCGCCAGCGACAAACCCCACTCGCCCCCTCCCAAAACCCTAACCCCCTTCCCTCCGGCCCATGGCGTCCCCGCCGCCGCCGCCCGCCGCCGCCGCCGGAGCGGCGCCGGCCCCGTCGGCCCAAGTGGTAAGCGAGCTCGCTCACTCACTCTAATCCGCGCCCCGATCCGCCGCCCCGCCCGCCCGCCGAGGCCCCGGGCCCGCTCGATCCGCGTCGCTGACCCGTTTCCGTTGGTGGCGCAGGTGGGCAACGCGTTCGTGCACCAGTACTACAACATCCTGCACCAGTCGCCGGAGCTCGTCTACCGCTTCTACCAGGACGCCAGCCGCCTCGGCCGCCCCGCCAAGCCCGGCGCCGAAATGGACGTCGTCACCACCATGGAGGTAAACTCGCACCACTCCCGCCCCCGCTCTTCCCCTTGCCTCCCTCCGTGCCCCTCGCGGCGGCGGCGGCTCAGATCTGGGCGTCCTCGGGCTCGATTTGTCTTCGAAACAAACAGAGGCCTGATTCGTCCGCGCGCCCGCAGGCAATTAACGACAAGATCATGTCCATGGACGTCACGCGCGCGGAGATCAGGGCGGTGGACGCGCAGGAGTCGCTCGGCGGCGGCGTCACCGTCCTCGTCATGGGCCACCTCACGCGGAGGACCGGCGTCAGCCGCGAGTTCGTGCAGTCCTTCTTCCTCGCGCCGCAGGAGAAGGGCTACTTCGTGCTCAACGACATCCTGCGCTACGCCGGGGAGGGGGAAGGGGACGTGCCGCCGCCGCCGGAGGCGGCCGCGGCCGCGGAAGCAGCCCCTGCTGCTCCCGTCCTGCCCAACGGCATAACTGAGGCCGTGCCCCGTGAACAGGGTGTGTTGCACTACAACTGTTACCTCAGAAATTGTTTTGTTCCATCTCCGATGTGAATCAGGATTTTGACTTTGCTTTGTTTGCTGTTGTTTCCAGATGTTTCTCCTCAGCCCGAGCCTCATGTGGCTGAGCCTGCGACTCAGGCTCAGGAGGAGGAAGATCTGAACGAGCCGGAGGTTTACAACCCGCCAAACGATGTGCAGGAACCTGCTGTGGAGGAAACACCGGTTCCTGAGGTCATAAACGAAGTGCCAAACAATGCAGCTGCGGCTGCGCCGAGTTCAGCTCCTCCTGTACCGCTCGAGGAGGCCCCGAAGAAGTCGTATGCTTCGATTGTAAGTTTCGGAAGCTGTTCTTTTGCAGCCGTTATGCTGAAAATCAAGATTTATATTCAAACCACTATATATTTATGAATTTTTACTGGCTATGTCAAGTATTATATGTTTTTCTAACAACAAATCTGTCTGTAATGGAGGGGATTTTTATTTCCAGTGCTCTCTGGAATCTGTAGTTCAGATATTCACATGAAGCTTCTGAGTTACAATAAACTTGAGCAATGCATTAAATGATCTCTTGAATGATGTTGCCGCACCGCACAATAGAGTTTCTAAACCATCTTTTTAGTTGTGGAACATGAATGGAAATTTTGATACTCTTACGTTAGTCCATGATATCATGGTTTATGACTATATATGAGTGCTATTGTATTCGGTCAATGAAATTTTCTTATGGTAATCTTTGTTATTTGGTGCCGTTAAGTTCACTAGTCTGCATTTCACGCTATTTAGCTTTTCTGCCATTTATTTTGGTTAACAACATGATGACATTTTATTTTGTTTCTGCTCTAGGTAAAAGTTATGAAAGAATATCGACCACCAGCTTCCACGGCTCCTTCCAGGCCTGCACCACCGAAACCAGAAAAACAAGCCCCTCCTGCCCCTGCTCCTGTTGCGGATGCTCCAGCTTTCAGTTCGAACCCTCAGAGCGGCAGTTACCAAGACCCAGAAGGTATTATCTGAATGCAATCTTGCAGCAATAGCTTACTGATTTCGACTTACTCCATCTAAGTTCTGATATATTTACAATCATCTTCATAGTTGACGCGCATGCGATATATGTGCGGAATCTGCCTTTGAATGCCACACCGCAGCAGTTGGAAGACGAGTTCAAGACATTTGGCACCATTAAAACTGACGGCATCCAAGTTAGAAGCAACAAGGTGCCTGTTTTGCTTCTTACTGTGAAGTCTTCAGTGACCAAAACTCTAAACGTAGTCTTCAACGCCTCTATTTGAAAATGCAGATCCAAGGATTTTGTTTTGGCTTTGTTGAGTTTGAGGATGCCAGCGCGGTCCAAAGTGCAATAGAGGTATTGATATGGCATTTTACCAAGATTGCAATGTGATATGTATTCTCATGTCAGTTTGTTTTGTGATCATTGCACTAGGTTTGTGTAAATAGCGAGTTTTTATTATTTGCTTTAAGTTTGTATTCAGATAAGTTGCTGTAGCTAAGTTCAGCGAGGTTGATGTCTTTGGAACCAGATATTGTATATTATCGGTATACTATGCCTGTATTTTGTATTTTCAGTCATTTTTCATAGGTAGGCAGAAAATGAGTACGAAAGACCAGAGTTATTTTTTATCTAATAAACCTTTAAATACACATTTTTATTCATATATCAACCATTATTGTGTATGGTTCTTCCTTCTAGAGTATACTTAATCCAGAAACTTCTACGGCAAGTTGTCCTTGTTTAAGTGGTCTTGCAATATCTTAAAATAAGATGCTTTGCTTACTTGGAATCACGTTTACTGCTCTGCAAGATAATTATGGATTAAACTATTGAGTGGTCTATGCACTAAAATTGTTTTGTTTATGTTCTTGGTTGTCGCCTCATTGTTTTGAACCATCTGTTCTGTTGGTATGACTAAATGATGTTTACGAATGCGAGCTGCCAACTAATTTATTTTGGCTTTGTTGATGCTGTCACCCTCCCTGTTGCTGTATGACTGCTGGTTGCTATGTACGGTTGTCAACCTATAGTTTCTTAAATTTTAAGTCTCCCAAAACTAAGTAAGATGTTTATGGATGACCAGAGGCTTTAAAGTTCTGCAGAGAGGCATATGTGTGTACAAGAAACTTTTGAATATTTTCTTGTTCATTTTGCATCCTAAATCCTAATTCTCATCCTCTGTTGCAGACATGAGAACACTACCTGAATGAATTTTTCTTCTGTTAGTATCGTTCCATTATGTTTGTATGACTGAGACAGTGAACTAGAATTTTGGTGTCAGTTTCACATCATAGTAGCAAGAGCGTATTTGCCGCTTCACCACCAGCTGCCAATTTAGGTGTCATCTTATCTGCTAGTTGCATTTTGTTTACATCCTATTTGTTTTTATTCTTCCTCTTAACTCCTTCCCTATTTCATCTTTGTCCTCTCCACCATGACATCAAGCCAACAACCGACAAAAACCTGATCTCACCCACCCTCAATTCTCGAGACTTTATGTTTGCAATCTTAGGAACATGATAGTTACAGTACCTTTATTCAGTGTCCATTCAATGTTCTATGGGTGATTATTTTGGTGACTCAGATGTGTAGATTTTCGCTTAGCAATGCCCAAGATGAATACCATGTTTCTGTTTTCCTTCTCATGTGGTGCAGTTTTGACAACTGATTTAACTATTAGTGAATGTCTGACAGGCTATTAAATGGTTTTATTACTTCTCTCTGATAATGCCTCTTGATTGCAGGCTTCTCCTGTTATGATTGGTGACCGCCAATGTTATGTTGAAGAGAAAAGAACTAATGGTTCACGAGGTGAGTTAATGAAACTTCAATCCTTCCCGCTTTCCTCCCTAAAATGCTATTGCTAGTGGAGTTTGTTTTTTAAAATTATTTTAAGAAAAAAAATTCAGATTTTAAATCATCTGCCAAGTTTATGCGAATAGCTATAGTTGAATACCCTATTGTGTTGTTTTCATGCTTCACGCCAGCAACATTTTAAAAAAATGTCTATTGTGTTGTTTAGAATCATTGCAGAGTGCTTAATTGCCAACTCTTAACTTGGCCTTGCATGGAACTGTTTGTCATTCGTCTCGAAGATTATTTAGTTATTGAAACAACTGAAGATAAGAAGATAATTTGGAAACCATGTGTGAGCTGCATTTCTCCTTGTCGTGCATTTGTGCATGTTCTTTGTTTTTTTTTTTTTCAATTTAGGTTTGACACATTATTTTCTTGCTTCAGGTAGTAGCAGAGGAGGAAGGTTTGCACCAGGTAGAGGTGGTAACTTCCGAGGTGAAGGCATGAGAGGCCGTGGTAATTACAGTGGAGGGAGGAGCTACGGAAGGGGTGATTTCAACTATCGATCTGATTATGGGGGCAGAGGTGGTGGGAGAGGCGGCTCATCACGTGGTGGTGATGTTGGCTACCAGCGGGTTGATCACTCTGGTATGTCCGGTGGTCGTGGTGCCCGAGTGCCATCAGCTGCTAGTGCCGCTGCAAAGTGAGTTCTTTGCAGCAATGCATCTGTAGAAGTTTTATATTTCATGGCCAATATCATGGTTCATGAATAGAGGTGGTTTTCGGTTCATGTGAGGTTATCAGCAAAATCCGGTCATAAATTGATGCTTACCTTGTTTTGTGGCAAGGGAAAGCAGTGGAGGTATTGGTTACTAATTGTAGAATATACGTCTATTCAGATGTAGACATGTAGCACGAGTATGTTTGGCTTCATCAAGCAGATGAGTTGTGTTTCTCTTTTACTTATTCCCAAATTACAGGGGTTGATTTGAGTTTTTGGCAGTGATTTATAGTTTTATTGACTGTTGTGGAATAAGTGATGGTTTATAGTTGCTAAGATTAGTACGAGAATTTTCTTATTGCTGAAATCTGCCGATGCAAATGCTATTTTGCTCACACATGCTGTCTCCTGTTTGGGGAATGTCTGCTCTATTTTTGTTTCTCCGTACTGAAACTAGTTTCTATCATATTACAAAGGAGCGAGGGGGACAAACTTGTTGGGAATAAGGTATTTTTGGCTGAGCAGTATGACTTTGGAAACATTTGAGATACTTAAATTTGAACTGAACTCCAAACCTGTCATGTGAAATACTCCCTCCTGTGGGGAATTGTTGACGCTTCCGACGTGAGATTTAACTTTAAAAAGAACTGGTGATCCCTATCCGAACGTCAAGAATAAAAAAGGGAGTACCTCTAAAACATGACATCAGGATTGCAGCAAAAGACTCTCAAAAAAAAAAAAAAGGATTGCAGCAAAAGATCCATTGATGTGGCCTATTCCTGTCTTGACATCAACTCAGCCTGGCAAATTGCAAGTCCTGAAATGATATTTGTATCCAATCTTTCTCGTTTTGGGCCTTTTTTTTGGTTGTGTTCAGTCCTTTATACAATTTACCTGTGTATCAGGATGTATGTATATATCAGGGCGTCACTTGCTGACTCGCATATTCGGTCCTGTGCCATATACATACCCTTACAGCCTAGTTGAAAAATGTTTTGCAATCGATTCCAAAAAAAAAAAAGAGAGTTTGCAACTCGCCTGCTTATGCTCGAAGACCATCCAATAAATTGTGTTTAGATGCTGAACATAATCGATGCAGAAAATGTGAAAATAACCATCCCTGAATATAATGATTCCAGAAAATGTGAAAATGCCATCCAATAAACAAACCGCACTAAATTATTCTGGGACGGTGCTATACATCCGTATGGACTTACCACATCCTACTCTCTTAATAACCCTAACAGTAATTACCATTATTCTGTATGCTTAAGTTACATCCCAAGCTCTCTTAATAAACCTCTAATGTACATGAACTGCTAGTACTGTATGACTTCACACTGCAAGTCTATGGATAATGGCAGCACCAAGCATCAGCCTTCCATCTCGACGATGATTTTGCCGGTGGCATGTCCCTCGATGCTCTTCTCCCACGCCTTGGTCACATCGCTCAACGGAAACTTCGAATCAATCAATGTTTTCATCTTGCCGTCCTTCAGCAGCGCGACCAAGAACTCAAGGTCCGCCTTGTTGGGCGACACAAGAAGCGGCACCAGCTGCTTCCGGGCAAAGGTCACCTTGTGCAGCACCGACTTGAGGATGACAGAGAAGTTTGGGGTGAGGTCGATCACCTTCCCATTGCTGCTCAGCACAGGCTCGAACGTCGACCAGCTGATCCCAACCGTGCAGTGGACAACACCGTCGTACTTCTTCCCTGAGGGGCTCTTCAGGCTGGCTCCCTCTGGCGTCCTGTAGTCAAGCACCTCGTCTGCCCCTAAGCTCCTCACCAGCTCTATGTTGCGTGCGCCACAGGTGGCCGTGATGTGGAGGCCCGCCAGCTTCGCAAGCTGCACGGCGTAGAGGCCGACACCACCGGACGCTGCGGTGATAAGTACGTTCAAGGGCTTGCCAGTGCCATCAAACTTGGCACCAATGGTCTTCAGTGCCTGGAGCGCTGTGCCGGCCGCAATGGGCAGCCCAGCCCCTTCAGCAGCAGAGACCTCAGGAGGCCTCTTGACAGTCAGGCTTTCAGATGCCACAGCGTACTCAGCCAGTCCACCCCCTGACTGTTATGTCAAAAATTATTGTTAGTGCCATTTTAAGACATAAGAATAGAAGATGAAGGTACATGGAAGATAAATATATGGAGGTTGAGTTTTATTAAGTATACAGCTTTTCAAGAACTTTCATTAGCATTTCATATGTGATGGCCCTTTTACCTTGTACTGGTTTCTTAAAAATTAAAATGACAAAATAGTATTGTACAGAGTCATGCTTACAAGTGAGTTCAACATGGCAACAACTTGATCTCCAGCTTTGAATCCATTCACTCCTGGGCCAACGTCAACTACAACTCCTGCCACATCAGTCACTGCAGTGGAGGAGGATTTAGTAAAACTTAATGTTAGAAGTTACAAAAGAACGTGACCACATTATTATGCGGCTATACAAAAATTCATGCGGCACAAGAAAGCTACAGGTCACATGAGCTAAACAGAGTAGCAAACAACTTTCACAGTTTCACTCACTCCATCCAGCAAAAGAGTTGGGTAGGAGTAAAAGACTAGGACAAAACTTGTCATTGCACCTATATTATAAGAACAGCCCTTTTCGATAAGAAAAAGCAAGAGCTGTCAAGGGAATTGATCATGGTACAAAGCTCAGCCGCTGATTATGGTTGTTGACTGACAAAAACTGATTAACGCCCCATCAGTTTAGAGCCGATTTCTTTTCAACAACTGCTAATAACTGCTGCACCCTACAGAAGTTGGATAAAGCTTTAATCTATAGTCTTTACCCTGTTATCTCTTTTGAAACTAGAACCTCTATGCTCATGATTTTCCATAAACAAGTTGTGAAACGAATTCTGATCTTTTAGTTTCTGGAGTACGCAATCATAACAATGCACAAGTGGATTAAGATCCAGAAAATACATGATGTCAGGTTACATGTCAGTATAACCAGTTATCAGAGATGAACATGCCATGGATAAAATAACTATCACATGAGCAGAGAACGGGCAAAGTAACAAACAACCTCCACTCACTTCTCCCAGCAAAAAGAGCTACTAGACACAAACTGGTTACTGCACCTCTGTTATAAGAAGAGTTCTTTTCTACATAAAAATAAAAGCTAGAGCAGTGAAAAGAATTGATCATTGTAAAAAGATGGATCGCTCCTTATGGTTGTTGACTGAGAAAAACTGGTTAGTGCCCATTTGCTAAGAGCAGATTTTTTCTAATAACAAATGCAAAGAACTGCTGCATCCTAGAGAAAGTTGGACAAAGCAGCTTTAATCTATAGTATTCTTTACCCTCAGTATCTCTTTTGAAATACAAACCTCCATGTTCAAGATTTTCCATAAGCACAAAAGTTGTGAAGCGAGTTCTGACCTTTTCATTTCAGGAATGTCCTAACAATGTGCAAGCGGACTAATAAGATCCCAAAAATTACATGATGACAGGTTACATGCCAGTATTACCAGTTATCGAGATTGAACATGCCCCAGATAAACAACGCATAGACAAAATAAAGAACATAACAAATATCCTGTCAGCCCAAGCCCCAGATGAAAACCTCAACCTGTGTCAAATAACAAGCTCAAGTTGTTGTGATGAGTAAACTGGAACAACAGATGCGATGAAATAAATGACCAAATCCTTGCTCGAAGTCAAATTAACACTATATAACTACATACAGACATGAACCGTCAGAAGGATTTCACGGCCTAGATGTAGCACTACCAACACTGTGCTTGAGGTCCACCGAGAATAATGATGATTACCTGGAATAAAAGGGAATTTACGAGGCAGCAAAGGCCTCAGCAGTCCTTGCTGTATCTTCCAGTCAACCTGGTTGATTGCTGCTGCCTCCAGCTTCAGCAGAAGCTCATTCTTCTTGGCCGATGGGACGGGGACCTCCACATGCTGCATCAGATAAGAGGCAAGTCAAACACTTGGGCGGCCGGTTTCTTCTAAAGAAGAAACGTTCTGTTGACTGGTTTCTTGTAAAGAAGGAATGTTCTGTTGACTAACTAATTGAACGTAGTTCATTGTTTAGTCAAAAGCGTAACTTAATCCAGTACGAGGAACTAGTCTGCAACCAATTGACTACTCACACAACAGGGATAATAGAATACGCAGTAGTTGATTAATCATGTTGTCCCGAGAAGCCTATTTCAGTATGCACATCATCGCCAGTGATCTTCTCAGCACCAAACATCAGGTATGTACTGCGTGATACGACACTGACGATGCTAAAATCCGAAGGAAAGAAAGATCTGCTCCTTGTAGAACCAGATGAGCTGACTGCAGTTACCTCCCCAATCAACAGGGAAAAAAAGGGCAAGGCGCCGGTGATTCCGACTCCCAACTACCAAGGCCACAGCAAGTAGCCAACTAGTGTATACTAAACAATTGAACACCCAAGTCAAGAAGCCCTTCCTAATCCAAGTCCCTACCAAATCCAGCCGTTTCAGTAAACTAATCAGACCTCCAGTTGCCCAATCTCCCTAACAACCATCACCGACTAATCCCTAACAAAAGTATAGTCCAAATAAGAAAGGAGGATGAGAAACGGCGGCGGACGCTCTGTTACCTTGAGCCCCGCGGCGCCTCCGCCGTAGGAGTCGTACTGCACGGCCCGCATCGTCGTCGGGGTGGCGGCGGCGGCCATCGGGGCGGGGACGGGAAGGATAAGCAGCGCCGGTGGGGACGGTGGGAGCGGGAGGAGGAGAGAGGGGTAAATATCGTGTCGCGAGACGAGTTGGTCCGGGACAACAACGACTGCTTTCCTTCTTGATGCACACGAACGAGAACGGGTGCGCGCTGTCCGTTTTATTCCCGTTCGCTTCCGCCGCGTGGATCGTGGGCGTGTTCCAGAAGGCCTTGCCGGCTGCAAGAAGGCACGAGTTACCAGTCCACAGGTTCATTGAACCTCACGGTTGATTCAACCAAAACCCATCTGCTTCTGCTCCTCGACGACCATCACCCCCGCTCTATTGAACCATCTCCCCAGCGGCTTTGACATCTGGTTAGAGCATCTCCAAAAGACTTCCATAAAATTATCTTCCTAAATTTGTTTTTGAAAGCATCTAAAAAATTATGAGACACAATTTTTCTCTCCTGCTCTAACAATCCTCTTTTAAAGATGAATTAAAACACTTTTGATTGGACCATGTCAGCATTTAGGGCCACAAAAACATTAATTCTATAGTAAAACGAAGAGATAAAAGCCCCAATTTTTCCTCTGTTTGTAGCTACAAACGAGGGGAGTTTAGGGGTTATGAAAAAACTGAGGGTGGTTGGGGTTCTGTTGGAGATGGTTTTTTTATTAGATCCTAATATTTTGATTTAAGAGAGGTTTTTTCGGCTCTCTTGGAGATGCTCTTACGTCGTTGCCACCCGTCGCAACTTCTCTGTCACGGTCTGCACCCTCCTTCAAAGCCGACGCAGACTCGCCACGTCACCACCGCCGTGCGAGCCTCACCTTATACCGACCGCCTTCCTCCACCGCTGCGGCCGGCGCTGCTCTCGTTACTCCGTAGCTCACCGTTGGCCTGGCTTGCTATCATGATCTACGGTTCGGAAGTGAGAGGAGGAGATTTAGGGACACGAACCATGTGCATTAAGAGATTTTCTGTAATCCTTACCATCATCCGCCTCCACGCACCATCGGCCATCAGCAGTGTCGCGCCGCCCATCGCCTTCGGCCCTCAGCGCGTGCCGTGGTCACTGGCTCCATCGAGCCAGCTACCAGTAGTTTTATGAATCAAAAAAAACAAAAAGAGGTGACTCGCAGTCACGTGGGGAAGCATAGCTGAACAGTCATGAAAAAGTTATATGTCACCCGCGGCGTGACTGATCTACGCCAACAAGCTCGAGCGCGGCCGGAGAACCATTTGCGCGTGTTTTTTTTTTGGTTTTGCGAACAATTTATGCGCGTGTGTTTGTTCATCCTCCTCGTCCCCACGGAGTAAAGATGTCCTGGTTGTTTTCACAGTTCTGGTTTTTCGGTTTGTTTTCTCGGTCCTGGTCTTTTTGGCCCCACCGCTAGCGCCGCGGGGCAGGGGGGTCCACATCGGTCAGAGCCGAGAATATGACCTCCCCCGCCATCGGCTTCGTTCGGTTGCCATCCGCCGATGCGGTCGTACTCCAAACACGTCGAATCGAGGGGTTGGCTGGTTGCTTCGATAAGCGGCAACCTTCATCCTTGCTTTTGCCTAAAGTGGTGGAGGATGGCGCTCCCTGTCTCGCCCCTCGACACGTCATCCTCAACAGCCGAGGTGCGACTACAAGGTGCACCAGACCATGGGCCCGTTGTGATCATAAGAGTTTTCACGGAACTAACACTTCGACGTATCTATAGCAAAGCTATACAGATACCAATCATCGTTTCATATAACTACATTCCTTACACAGAATTTATCATAGAACCCGTAATTTTAGACATCGTGCTCTCATAGTCGTCATACTAATTAACGACGAGACTTGGGCCCTCTTGCAGCATAGCCTAAGATTAGCTTAGTAATACTAATTAACGATGACTGAGCCCCCTTGCAGCATAGCCTAAGATCAGTATTTTGCTGAAGCTGTCTCTTGAACCGGCCGGTAGTATGCGGTAGATACTATTAAAGATCTGTAATTCAGGGGCGGACCTAGAGCATGGGTGTGCACTTGCACATCCAATATTTTTTTAAACAAAAAAAGGATTTCAATAGATATAATACATGTATACACTAGTACTTGATTATATTATGTCAGTTTAGGTTCCAATAGTCGAAACAGCCCACCATATTGTGGAGTAAGTAGTAGTCTACTAGTGTATATGTACTCTCTCTCTCCCTAAATATAGGGCTTTCTAGCATTCAAACATCAAAATAGTCAATGCGTTAAAAGACTACCATACCCTTCATTTTTACCTCCATCCACCCACCTACCAACTCTGTCACTAACTCCAAAGTTTGTCCTATCTGTAAAACGCCCTACATTTAGGGAAAAACTTCAAACTCTAAAACGCCCTATATTAAGGGAGGGAGGGAGTATTTCCTATGTCGATTCGTCGATGTGGACGGAGGCAGCATCAACCATGAGGTTTGTACAAGAATTTTCTTGTTGCTGCAAACTATCGATGCAAATGCTAACGCTTTATGTCTCTTGTATGGGGAATGACGAATGCTCTTTTTTTTTCTCCATACTGAACAGGATTACTGGCACATTGATCAGCCATAAGAGGGCATTTAGCTTTGCCGTATTACTTTGGAAACAATTGAGATAAATTCAAACTTGAACCTTTCGTGCGAACTATTCTAAACATGCCATTTGTCCCGTGTAGCTGAACAGGATGTGAAGACTGCAGCACAAAATTGACAATCAAAAAGGTTGCACCATTTGATCCTGGATATGTCAAATTTTCAAGTCTTGAAATGATATTTTTATACAAAAATTGCACTGACACACACAACTATCACATTAGATTTCTCTGCCATAAGCATAGCCTTGCATGAGGACAGAGGCTTTGTTTTATTTTTCATTTGTCGTTTGCTCTAGTGTCTGTAGGTTAGCGTGATCGAAAATGAGGTAATATATAGCTACATGTATCCTTTTTATGGAGGGACAGGAATGTCACTATTTTTTTTTCAGAAAAATGATCATATCCTTACCGTGTATCCTTGCAGGAAGTTAAACAATTTTTTTTGCAATTATAGTCTGTTAAAAGTAGATGGTAGAGTAGATAAATTTGACAAGGTAATACTATTTGATTACTGACTATTCAATCCACAAACATTTAATTGTGCGACAAGATAAACATAATCGGTGCTGGAAATGTAAAGGGGAACACCAACAAAATGAAAAAGAAAGGAAAACTACACATAATTGTTCCGTAGGCTGAAACCACACCCTAGTAGTACTTCTTATCTGTTAACCTTGTACTACCGTCGTCCTAGAATATAAGTATTTTTTATAGATTTGGTTAAACTCAATGTCTTTTAACTTTGACTAATGAAGAGTTGCATATTATGACACTGGTTCACTACTGGAATTCCTCGGTTTCCCTAGGAATTTTTTATGTCCCTAGAGTTTTCTTGATAAATCTAATAAAATCATTTATACATCATCAAACATTACGATTTTCTTTGTTATTGATAATCAAAGTCGGAAATGATTGACTTTAACAAAATCAAGGTTGCTTATATTCTCGGACGTAACATATACGAACTAAACTTCACACCGCGCTGCACAAATCATCCTTCCATGTCGACGATGATCTTGCCGGTAGCATGTCCCTCGATGCTCTTCTCCCACGCCTTGGACACATCGCTCAACGGGAACCTCGAGTCAACGAAGGTCTTGATCTTGCCGTCCTTGAGCAGGGCGACCAGGAACTCGAGGTCCGCCTTGTTGGGCGCCAGGAGCAGCGCCACCAGCCGCTTCCTGGCGAAGGTGACCCTGTGCAGCGCCGACGTGAGGTAGGCGGAGATGTACGGGGTGAGGTCGACCACCTTCCCGGCGTCGCTCAGCAGCGGCTCGAACGCCGACCAGCCGATCCCGACCGTGCAGTGGACGACGTAGTCGTACTTCTTCCCCGACGGGCTCCGCAGGCTGGCCCCCTCGGGCGTCTTGTAGTCGAGCACCTCGTCGGCGCCCAGGCTCCGCACCAGCTCCACGTTGCGCGCGCCGCAGGTGGCGGTGACGTGGAGCCCCGCCAGCTTGGCCAGCTGCACGGCGTAGAGGCCGACGCCGCCGGACGCGGCGGTGATGAGCACGTTCGAGGGCTCGCCGGTGCCGTCGAACTTGGCGCCGATGGTTCTCAGTGCCTGAAGCGCTGTGCCCGCCGCAACAGGCAGCCCGGCGCCCTCTGCAGCAGAGACCTCGGGAGGCCTCTTGACAGTCAGGCTTTCAGATGCGACAGCGTACTCGGCCAGTCCACCTCCTGACTGTCATATGTCAAAAATGTTACTCCTTGTTATATTATGTTAGTGCCTTTTAAGACATGTATAAGAACGGAAGATGAAGGCATAGTGAACATAAATGGTGGCTGAACGGTAGACTACAAAGAATTCTAGCAATCCAATATACAGTTTTCATGAACTCATGGATCATTAGCGTTTCATATGTGATGGCGCCTTTTGCCTTGTATTGGTTTCTGAAAAGTTGAAACGACAGAGTCGTATAGTCCAGAGTCGTGCTTACAAGTGAGTCCAACTTGGCAACAACTTGATCCCCAGCTTTGAATCCATTCACTCCCGGGCCAACGTCAACTATAACTCCTGCCACATCAGTCACTGCAGAATTAAAGTGGAGGGATTAGCAAACCAGATTGCTAGATATTCTTAATATCTGTACAGAAGAATGTCATTAGTATGCAACCATAAACAACTATTGACACAGACACAGGAAACTACAGGTCACAAGAGCAGAGAACAGGCAGTGTAAAAAAACATAATGCACTCCCTCATCCAGCAAAAGAGTTGGAAACTAACAAAAGACTAAGACAAACTAGTTATTGCGAGTCTCTGTTATGAACACAGTTCATTTCAGTAAGAATTACCAAGAACTGTCAAGGGAATTGATCATGATACAAAGCTCAACCACTGTTTATGGGTATCTTATTGACCAGAGAAAACTGGTCTATGTCCATTTGTTAAGAGCACACAACTTTTTGAATAGAAGTGCCAAGAACCTATACACCTTAGAAAAGTTGGGTAAAGCTATTCTTTAATCTTTTACCCTGTTATCTCTTCTGAGATATGCAATTATTTATTTATTTATTTTTTGCGAATGTGAGATATGCAAACCTCTGTGTTCAAGATTGTTCAAAAGCATACAGACCAGTGTTGATCTTTTTGTTTCTGGAGTATACAATCCTAACCATGTGCAAGGTTTCATGATAAACTATGTATGCATGCAAAAAACAAAAAACATGCTAATATCCTGTCAGCACAATAATCCCTAGATGAGACCCTTTTTTTTTTTTCAAATACGCAGGAGAGCTGCATATCTTTGTATTATAGGGAAGAATAGATGGTCCGTACAAGGACCACTCAAGCTGGGACCCCAGATCAGTGATGAAACCTCAGACAGTGATCAAATAACAAGCTCAATTGTTATCCTTGCGATAGCGGAATAACGTATACAACGAAAGAAATCACTTAATCATCGAAGTCATATTGAGACTATATTATTACATCGTCAAGAGAACTGACAGGACATCTTGCTTGTGTTCCCAGTGAGAATGAGGATTACCTGGGATAAAAGGGAATTTACGAGGCAACAAAGGCCGCAGCAGTCCATTCTGCAACTTCCAGTCAACCGGATTGATTGCTGCCGCTTCCAGCTTCAACAAAAGCTCATTCTTCTTTGCTGACGGGACGGGAACCTCCACATGCTGCATCAGATATAGTGAGGTAGTCCACATGGGGCCGGTTTCTTCAAAAGAAAGGATTTCTGTTGACTAACTGATTGACCGCAGATCACAGTTTTAGTCAAAAGTGTAACCTAATCCAATAAGAGGAACGTGCCTACCACAAATTGACTATTAACGCACGGATACACAAGCAGTAGATTAATCAGGGGTCTTCTGAATCTGAAACCTGTTTTAGACGAAGCATCAAACATCAGGTATGTCATGTATGACTGCGCGGTTGGAATGTGATCTAAAGGCCAATATTTGGGCAGTCAGTTTAGTAAGGGGATTCTGTCATTCCTTCGTTGTGTGAGATTTATTTACTAGTTACGTGCTAATCACGCCCATAATCACACGTCTTTAGGCCATTCTCAATGGACCTTTCATTTGGCATTTATTAGGTGACACATAAGCAAAAAAGATGACATGGCATGATATTTAATATGAAAGAGGAGAGAAGCCTTTTATTAGGATGAAAGGGTAGTGACACTCTTTCCAAGTTGATGAAAGGAGAATGAAAGATGCATTGAGACTTTTTTCCTTTCATATGCAGAAAAATGCAGATCCCCATTGGTACACCTATGCAACAATTTAATGTCTCGTTCAACCTATGAAACTGTGATATGAAAGAGTGCACTGAGAGATACACTTTCATTTCACAAATTAAGACTAAAAATCTGATGTGTCACACTTTGAAAATGTGAAATGAAAGAGGCCACTGAGAATGGCCTTATCGAAGGCGCAACCAGCTCATTTGATTGTGGTCCCCTTATGCAGCAACGCACTATAAAAGGGAAGGGGTTGCTCTTGTGATCCAATGATTCACAAGAGGTTTGCCACTCCTTGACATACTGGCCCAAACTCTAAACAAAATCACTAGGCACTGCTAAAGGAGGGAAGGCCGCCGCCACCGCAGGGCAACGACGACGACGCTGGTGACAGATGTTGCTACCCCAAGAAGAAGAAGAAGCAACAGATCGCCTCCACGGCTACCTCAAGCAGGCACGGGGCCTCATTTGTTGGAGACCAAAATCCAAACAAAGAAATATTTGCTACTCGCATAACTATAGATGAACTGAGACGTCTGCAGTTTCCTCAACAACAACAAAAAAGGAAAGGGAAAGGGGAAAAAAGGGGCTGGTGGTGCCTACTGTCATTCTGTCAATATATACTCCAGGCTCCAGCAGCAAGCCAAGTAGCATGCTAATTAAAAAAAAAAAACACCCGGCTCATGAAGCCCTTCCTATAGTCCTCAGAAATCCAGCAGAATCACTAAACTAATCAGACCCAACTGTCTAATCCTACCATTATCACCGACCAATTAATCCATATAGAAGTAGTCGAAAAAATGAAAGGAGGGTGAAAACTTGCGGTTACCTTGAGCCCCGCGGCGCCTCCGCCGTATGCATCGTACTGCACGGCCCGCATCTTCGCGGGCGTCGCCATCGGCCAGGTAAGGGAAGGACGATCGAGCAGCGCCGTCGCAAACTATGGTTGGCTAGCTGCTTTGATATATACGACTTGTGCTGAACAGGCGCGCGCTGTCCGTCTTATTTCCGTTTGCTTCCCGCGCGTGGATTCCAGAAGGCTGGAAAATGAATTGAGACTGCCGGGGCTGGGGCCATGCCAAGTCAGTGCGCGTGCGATAGTAGTCCAACTCCTGCACGTTTTAGATACGTTATTATAGTCCAGAACCTTTCGTTTCTAGGGAACTTTTTGTTTTGTTGCCTTCCTACTTTTGAAAACTTTTTGAAAACCGTTATAAACTCTGACACATTTTCAAGAAGTTGATTTTTCTATAAGAAACTTATGACAAAGATTCCCTCTCCCCCCTAATTAAAAGGTTCAAAAGACTTACCTAACCAGCAACATGATCGGCCCAATGGTACAACACAACGCAGTCATCAGCGCACTACTAACCACATGCAAACTGTAAGTGAGGCTAGTCCAATGACATGTTTCATTTTGTTCTCTTAAAGATGGCACATAAGCAAGAAGACATTCATGTGATGGTTGAATAGGTGCATAATCCCTTTGCAAAACACAAATGATCTTAGAAACAATGGATAAATAATAGTTTCATCTAGATGAAATCCTTCTTTAACGTCTCCTCATTAATCCCGTGCCACATCATAAAAAGATCATATTATCACTCTATTTATTCAAAATGGAACTTCCATTGGGGGTGGCGCCTCATAATAGTCCCTCTTCTTGAATTCCATGCCATGTCATCCAAAAACTCCTATGTGGCACATAATTAATGACTTTGATTGTAATATTCCAAGGTTTTAAGAAAAAATAATTAGTTGACCAAAATTTGACTTTTTGAACTGTTACTCGGATGAACGATCAAAGACTGTAGATACATAGATCTCGTCGAAACAATTTTGTTTGACTACTCATACGAAGGATTCAGACATTGGATGAAGCTATGGGGTATGAAGCAACGTGGGCCGTTGGTCTTGACCTAACTACAGTGGCGGAGCTAGGCCCAGCCCACAGGGTGGGCCGAATTTTTTTTGAGCTGCTCAGGGTGGGCCGAAAAAAGAAAAAGAAAAGCAAAGGAAAAAGAAAAACGGTACTGTAGCGGTGCTACAGTGCTCCAAATGATGTTTGGGCTGGATCTCAGGGTGGGCCGCGGCCCACCCTGTCCACCCTATAGCTCCGCCACTGCCTAACTAGTTTCTGTTCAAAGAAAATCAATTATAGGCACGAACAGGGTCATCTTCTTCCGTATAAACAGCGCCGCCGCCTCCCCTCTTGCAACCTTCTCCAAAACACCATCGCCCTGCATTTGCTGCTCCAAGGTCGCTCCTCCAGGCTGCTGCTACGCCCTGCTGCTAGCTGCCTGTGTGGCCACGTCCTGGTTTGCTGGAGGGGAAAGCAAGCAGGAAGAAGGAAACCCGGCAGAAGGGAAGGAAGGAAAACAGGGGCAGGGGAGATTTGTGGAATTTCATGAAAATCCGGTGAATTCACCAAGAATTTGTGTTCATCGCATAAGGTCGATGTAAAGGACATACCGTTAATATCTCGTCAAGATTAAGGCAAGTGCATGACGAGTTTGTGTTCTGTGGGTTGCTTGTTGATTTATTCTTGTCTTATTTGCAACATTCATTTCGTATTCTTATTTCTGGTGTTCCAATGATTCATGGTTAATTTCTTCGAGATTCAAGACTCAAGTTATTCATTTACATATCATTTCATGTGCCGGTTGATCCGGATGTGCAAGTTAGTTCTTATATTTAAGTTCCTGTGAGTAAGTGCTGGCCCCACTTGTTCGGCCATGCATGCCCCCTCTACGGGCAACGACACACATGCGCACGTGCAGCGAGAGTCGGCTCTGAATAGCAAATGTAACACCTTGCGTCTAAAATCCGCTTACCGCCCAGCCCCACGCGGGGCGGGCACGCACATGCACATAGCACCCCTCTTACACTTCCGTTCTTGCTTCGAGTAAAAGGATTAACCCGGAAGTGCTATGCTGACCCTCACCCACCTGAACAATCCATGTGGAACTATTCTCACAACCACTTCACTTCTGGGCCACTTGGGCCAAACCACTACTAATAGGCTACAAACAGGCTTACAATGATACAATCCATTTGGGAATTGTCCAAGTATAAAAATATACTATAATATTTTTACACATTTTACATAATTGTTCTTTTAGTAATTTAACCTTTTGGTTTTAATTATTTAGTAGGAGACTAATGCAAACCACTTGAAACATTTGACCGAAACTGAATTGAGTAGGAGTTTCAGATGGGATGGATGTATGTAGAGAGTGGGCAGAGGAGGAGAAAGGTAAATGATTGATTGCCATGTAGCAGTTTCAGTCTGCAACATTTTTTTTCCGATTACACAGCATAACTCAGATACTCACAATGCACGCATAATCACCTCCTATACACATACGCAAATCCTACCCAAATGAGCATCTTCAAAGACTGAGCCGATAAATCTTCGAGGTTGACGAAGTCACCACTGGTGCCTCGCTGTCGATAGCCACCGACGCCTACCAGAAAGCACAACGTGTTAAATCTCAAAAAATTCGCTCACACAGGGAGTCAAACTCAAGAGAAGCTACTGAAGTTCTTGTAACCACTAAGTTATAGGCCTTTTCGTAGTCTGCAACAAATTGAATTCATGGTTAGAAAAAGGATGACAGCCTGAGGTAAACAATTGATTGCAAATTGAATTCGTGATCTGAGGACACCAAGAGGATGAGTAGAGGGGAGGCGAGACAAACATCCAATAGACTATAAAACACACCATATACATCATCAGACAATATAACAACTACGGTGATGCGCTTGCCGAGAATCTGTTTATTTGTTCATAAAAAAATGACTATCTTATCACGACGGTTTGAAATAAAAAATTAGAATTCTCGAAAAAAGCAAAGCGTATGACTTTTATCTCCCTCATCACATAACATAGTAAAGATCCGGATCTATGGATTTCGAAGCGTGTGGATTTCGAAACGTGTGTAACTGTAACAGGAGTTCCCTATCTCTTCTCATAAATCTCATGCCATGTCATTAGTTTTTTTTAATCACCGTACAAACGCATACTCACAAACACAGACGAGTACTCACCCCTATGAACACATGCACATACGCAGCCCCTACCCCTATGAGGGTCTTTTAAAGATTAGACAGGCTGGTCTTAAGATTCACGAAGTCACTACAGATGCCTCGCTATTGATGAGGACGTCGCCTCCCACTGAATGAATAAACAACCGAAAAGGTGCAACACCCGTGCCAAGTCTAGAACTTGAACCCGGGTGGGTTGGTTCTATCACAAAGAACCAAACCAGCTATGCTCACTCTATTTTGCCATGTCATCAGTTTTCCTTATGTGTTACCTCATTTATTGAAAATGAAACTCCTATTGAGAGTAGACTAATTGAAAAAGAAGGATGGGTTTCACTGATCTCCACTACAAGAATGAAAATCGTACTCGACAGTTTCTTTTTGAAGTGGCTAATAATTTTTAGTACATTTGGTTAACTATTTTCAGGACTGTAGGCAATGACATTGGAAATGATATTGTGGCAAAACTACTAGAAAAGATGTGAATTTGTATTAGAAAATTGTAGGTCACTTGTGTAAATCTAATGCGATTGAAACCTGTTGGCAAACTAAAGAAGAATTGCCGGTAAGAATCATTTTCTTGTCGTGCTCGGGCAAATCATTCACAATCCAACATTTTCGAGGCAACAAGAACACATTTAGAATAAAAGGGCTCGCACCATTATGCCTGCAACAAGATCAAATACGTTTACAGCACCGATTTGAGAGAAAGGGCGCGCTTTGTTGGTGGCCCGCAGTTAGCCACACCGAACCATCGGCGGCGCCAAAGGCTCGCCACGGGATTCTGCGAAGAAAAAGCGTGGCTGCCTCCGTGTTTGTCGGGAACCAAGCACTGCCAACGTTTTGTCATGCGCGCCGAAGCTTAGGCGTGGCCATCCGTGGCGTTGAACCAAGCAGACCCCACACACTCACACACCCCTCCTCACCACTCCTGGTGCCCCCACTCATCACACCATTCAGGTTTACATTCAGACAGCTCGAGGAACAGAATCTACTCTACTACAGGTCGATGCATGGTCATCGAGTGCCAACAAGAACATCTCTAAAAGAAAACTTGCAAACAAAAGAAAAAAACACTCTCAGTGAAGTCACGCACGATCACTCTGTATATGATGAAAGCACACTCACACGGTCACACCCTCGCTCGATCAATTCTGGCTGGCACGACGACGACCGATAATCAGCCTTCCATCTCGACGATGATCTTGCCGGTGGGATGTCCCTCGATGCTCTTCTCCCACGCCTTGGTCGCCTGGCTCAACGGGAACCTCGAGTCGACCACCGTCCTGAGCTTCCCCTGCTCCAGCAGCCCGACCAAGAACTCGAGCTCGAGGGCCGCCTTGTTGGGCAACAAGAAGAGCGGCACGAGGCGCTTCCTGGCGAACGTGACCCAGTGCACGACGCTCCTGAGCTTGGCCGAAGCGTCGGCGGTGATGTCCACCACCGTCGCGGCCTTCGGCGCCAGCACCGGCCTGAACACCGACCAGGCGATCCCGACGCCCGTGCAGTGGACGACGCCGTCGTACTTCTTCCCCGACAGGCTCCGCAGGCTGGCGCCCTCCGGGGTCTCGTGGTCGAGCACCTCGTCGGCGCCCAGGCTCCGCACCAGCTCCATGTTGCGCACGCCGATGCAGGTGGCGGTGACGTGGAAGCCTGCCAGCTTCGCCAGCTGCACGGCGTAGTGCCCCACGCCGCCAGACGCGGCCGTGATCAGCACGTTCTTCTTCTGGGGAGTGGTGGTGGTGCCGTCGAACTTGGCGCCGATGGACCTCAGCGATTTGAGCGCGGTGCGGGCCGCGATGGGTAGCCCGGCGCCGTCGGCGGCGGACACGCCGGGAGGCCTCTTGACGGTCAGTTTTGCAGATGCCACGGCGTACTCTGCTAATCCACCACCGTGCTGTCACAGACAATTAAGCATACTTGATCAGAGCAGCTGAGGAAATAATATACTCATAGCTTTGTCGTAGAATTAATGGAAGGTTATCTTCTGACAATCCTAATGAGAGACATCTATCATCAGCTGTTCAAAGACCATATATTAATTCCTGGAACTTAAGTGAAACCAGAACCTTATTGTAGACCGGTACGAATATCTCCAGCATGGCAACGACTTCATCTCCAGGCTTGAATCCATCCACTCCCGGACCAACAGCAACCACTACCCCTGCCACGTCGGTCGCTGCACAAGACCAAGGAATTAGTTAATGTACTTATTGATAACACTTCTTATTAACATCTTTAAAAGGATCTGATCGGTAACATTTATGTGATGCAAGAATAAGTCCTGCAGGCAGGCAGCAAGAGCAAGGAACGTGGACAACAGCGAAAAAAAAACTCGATCATTCTCCCAGTAATAGAAGCAGCTGATCGATGGTCAAAGCATGTTTACTCTACAGAATCTAAACAAGATATATAACCATCACAGCTGAATCAAAAAATAACGCATATCATTTAAACAAGATTGATCAATCTGCAGACCGAAATCATAACATCTAGTCAAAGTATCCATTTGTACAAAAATGTCCATGCATGGCTGCAGCGATGGACAGTCAAATGAAATGGAGATTACTACCTGGAATGCATGGTAATCTAAGAGGCAGGAAAGGCCGTAACATCCCTTTCTGAATCTTCCAGTCAACTGGATTAAGGCTTGCAGCCTCCAGCTTCAACAGAAGCTCATTCTTCTTCGGTGAGGGGACAGGAACTTCCACATGCTGCAGTCAGGTAGAGAGGTATTGCAGAATCGATCAATCGGTGCTTCTTCCAAAATGGTATACAAATGAAATATAAAAGGAGAATTAATGAATCGGTGGTTACCTTGAGGCCCGCGGCTCCTCCGCCGTAGGCGTCGTACTGCACGGCCCGCATCTTCGCGGGGATCTCCGTCGTAAGCTGCCCAGCGTCGGCCGCGGCCATCAGGTGAGGGGAGCAGCCGGCGAGAGTAGCTTGCGTTTGCGTAGGTGAGTGATGAGCACGAGCGCGAAGTGGCCGACCCGGTTGGTGGTCGCTTTGCTGGGTAGGACGCCAGGCGGCGTGTCTCCTACCAACTCCAGTTAGGTAGGACGCCAGGCGGCGTGTCTCCTACTCCAGTTGAGACTTGATCACGACCCTGGAGCGAACCGCTCCAGCCAGCAGCCACTTTTGGCAACCATCGTTTGGTAGCTGCATGGCCCTCTGGTACCTGAATTCCATTAATTATGAAAGTATGTGGCCCCAAAATGGCCTATTACATGGAGAGATTACATTTTGAAAGAAAGCAACAGGGAGGAGATGGTTTTACATGAAGTTAAACATATGACACCAGGCGCTACTAATCTCCATATCATCACGTGGCAGGATAGGCGTGCTTCCTCGCGGCAAGTGGTGAGTAAACGGGGGATCGAGGGTGTCTCAGCCTGGAAGACCACCCCGTTCCTGTGCTTCCACAACTGCCAGAAGCAGAGCAAAGTCAGGCAGTCTCGGTGGCGTTGCGGCGCGTCGGCTGGCCGCCCCAAAGTCCAAGGCTGGAGGACACGGGCGGCACCGTGACTCCAATGGAGGACCAGAAGGAGACCGCGAAGGGGCAAGAGAAAATGATGTGGTCAGTATCTTCCTGTCTAGCTCCACACACCTCGCAAGTCTCACTGTCAACAATGTTTTTCTTGAAGAGGTTTTGCTTGCACTGGATGCGCCCCTGCACAAGAAGCCAGGCAAAGAACTGCACTTTCGGGGGCTCGATTCTTCCACACGAATTTGTCAAAGTCGCAGGCAGGATGCAAGGCCGCAATGAGCATCTTGTCAATGGGAGCATAGCGGAGCCGACCATCTGCAGACAAGAACTCGCTGCATCTTATGTCTTATGTCTCGCTCCATGGTCAGTTCAATGTCAGCTAGCATGCCTTGGACTTGGAGGAGTTCAGCAGAAGCAGCACGGGACAGCCGCGGCACAGGATGATTTTCCAATCCACTGATGAACATGGTGAATAGAGGCGGCGGGGGACGTTGAGTGACTGGCGAGCGCCGGGACAAATCGGACAGCTGCCCGACGTCCAGCCATTGATCATCTCAGAAAGAGGTTGTTTTACCATTGCCAAGTTTGACGGTCGTGATGGCTTGGTAGACAGGTAGTAGCTGCTGCAGCGAGCTCCAGTGCGGTCCGGCCATGCATGTCGCCGGTGAGAGCGGCAACGTCCGCATGCTCATTTACCCACGATGCCCAGGAGAATTTGCCAGGAGTGTGGAGGCGGTGCAGCAACTTGAGCAGTAAGCAGCTATTCTGAACACCGAGGTCCCGGACGCCCAGCCCGCCTAGCGACTTCGGGCGACTGACACCTTCCCATGCCACCAAGCACTGCGCACCACTGACCGTCTTGTCACCGGCCCAGAGGAACACCCTGCGTTTGGAGTTCACATCCACCGTGCCTTGTGGGAGCAGCATGACACACCGAGTAGTTGATCAGCAAACCGGTGGCGGCCGAGAAGGAGTCAAGGAGACTTTTCAGGCGCGCGACCTCCGCGATGTCGGCGCGCAGCAGTATGAGCGTGTCATTCGTGTACTGTAGTATCGGGCAAGAGCGTTCCGGGGCCAGCGGGTGGCGGACGCCACCATCATGCTTGATCAGAGCTTGCAACACAAGTAGGGGGACAGCGGATCGCCCTGCCACAATCTGCGTTGGCAGGAGAACCATGGCCCCGGGCACCCATTGTAACAGCCCAAAACCTAAATACAATAAAATTCACTCAGATTTTGAACTTTTAGATTTATAGGTAATTCCATGGTTTTACAAATCTAAATACAACAAAATTCACTCAGATTTTGAACTTTTTAGATTTATAGGTAATTCCATGATTTTACAAAAATAAAATCTCATTAAAGTAGCCGAATAAATAGAATGTGATAAATTTCTAAAATAAAAGTTCATGCTCAAGTGCTTGCTTTTATTTTATTTGCCATTTGGTTTTCTCTTGGTATTTATGTTCATTCAAATTTATTCAAAACCGAATCCTAGAAATGTTTAAAACATTTCTTTCTCCCGGGCGGCTGCCTTATTCCTTTTCCTTCGCGGCCCAGCCCATCTCCCTCTTTCTCTTTTCTCTTTTTCCCGAGCTGGCCCTCTTTCTCTTCTCTTTTTCCCTAGCCAGCACAGCCCGCGCGGCCCTGTCCAGCCCAATCGCCGCCTGTCGTCTTCCTCCTCAGAGAGCAGAGCTCTCTCGCCACGCCGCCGCTGTCCTCCCTCCTCTCTCTCTTCCTTTCCACCTTGGCGGTGTAGCCATGCCGCCGCGACGTCACCTTGACTCCGAGTCGTCCCATCAATGTACGGGGCGGCGCCGCGCCATTTAACCCAAGGATAAGGTCGCCGGGATTTCCGCTTTCACAAGCGCGAGGGCGAGCTCGCCAGCAACGACCAGAAGCGCCGCCTGACTTCACGACCAAGGAACCGACCTCGCCGCGCTGCAATTTGGTCGACCAACCGGAAGCCGCCACGCGCAATGCCGCCGGAAATATCTTCTTTGCCCGAGCGCCGGCGAGCTTCTCTCTCCGCCCGATTCGCCGCACCTCCCGCCACCTAGGCGTACAAACTCGCCGTAGCCCATACCGCGCCGCAATCCCTGACCATTTCCTTAACCCCTAAGCCAAGCCGCGCCTTCAATGCGCCGTTGAGTCCCATCACCGGGAAATATCGCCGCCGGCGATATTTCTTGCGCGCACCGCCTCCTTGCCCTATAAATAGGCTCGCACACCTCCTGCACAGCTCCCCATCATCACCACTCCACCAATCGAGCACCACATTGCTCCAATCGCCGTCTTCCCCTTTTTCTTCCCCAACTCCGGCCGCCGCGCCATCTCCCTGTTCCTATGAGCTCTCCTCCCTCTTTCTGTTTCTACAGCATCTCACTCATCCACCTAGCCTATATATAGCGAGCACCAACTCGAGCCCTCCCAAGCCGTAGCCTAGTGCGCGTCTGTAAGCTTCATGACCATTGGAGCTAGGGAAACCCATTGTTATGAATGTTTTGGTGATAGGATGAGAACCATGAATGTGACTAATACTCTTGTGAGATCTTATAGGTCACATATGAAGAAAGCTCCGTCCGTTGGTGGTGAATGCCAACACACCATGAACTTAAATGAAAAGGATGATTGGTTGCCTTCATCTACACAAGAACGGACTTGATGGAGTCGCGGAGAAGATATGGATCAAGGCTAAGGACATGCTAGATCCAAGCTGGTGTTGCTTGGTTAGATGTTAGCTTGAGTCCATAGGAAAAACCGAACTATCAAGAGGGTTCGAGGTGGTTCTCTTAGTACACACTAGTTATAAAGATCATTGGATGCATTGTGAGTCTCTCAGGGGCTAGGGTGGCAGAAGAGAGTTGAAGGAACCAAGAAGATCAAGTCTTGAAGAAGAAGATCAAGAAGAAGATTGAAGCTGCGAAGGCAGAAGAGACCGGACAGTACGGTCAAGGAGACCGTACAATACGGTCTACAGAGGATTTCCAGACAGAGAAGCTGAAGTTTCTGGAAGTTGAAGAATAGAGACCGGACAGTTGACCGGACAGTACGGTCCTAGGGACCGGACAGTACGGTCTCTATTGGGTGTTCCAGACAGAGAAGCTGAAGTTTCTGGAAGTTGAAGAATAGAGACCGGACAGTTGACCGGACAATACGGTGGTGAGACCGTACAATACGGTCTTACAGGAGAAGAGCAACAGAGAAGGAGAAGTTTCTGTTGGCTGATGAAGAATGGAGACCGGGCAATACGGTCCTAGAGACCGTACAATACGGTCTGGTTTGAGATGAAGGTCAGCACTCCCTGGATGCCGGTCTGGTGAAGACCGGACAATACGGTCAGATGGAGACCGGACAGTACGGTCCTATTGTACGGTCATCACGCAGACTGGGCACTTTTGGACAACGGCTAGTTTGAGGTTGGAGGCCTATATATAGTCGGTTGTTTACCTCTTTGAGGTGCTCTTGGACCCAGGAAAGAGGGGAGGTGCTGCCAAGAAGCCAAGAGGAAGAAGTGTGAAGCACTTGAGAGGGATTTGGAGTGATCCTAGTGCTTGAGAGAGTAGCAAGTTGCATCCTTTGATCTCTAGGCTAGTGTGGGCTTGAGAGAGTCATCTAGGGCTGTTACTCTTGGTCTATGGCGAGGCCTAGACCGGTTAGGCGTCGGTGTTGGGCTGTCCAAGGAGATTGTGGAAGCCGACACAAGTTTGTACACGGTCTTGGAGCTTCCCGTGCGAAAGAAGCATCACTAGTGGAGCGCCCTTTGGCACGCAACAAGTGCGGAGCCTTACCTCCGGAAGAGTACCCGGGATCGAGCCCGGCGGGACGTGCCCGCGACTTCACTCGGATGGTGAAGTGTGCTCTAGGAGGGATCGCCATCGAGCGGAGGGACGGGGTCGAGACTCCGGCGGGAGTGACCCAACGTGGAGTAGGGAAAGGCGCCATCCTTCCGAGACCACGGGAAAACATCATGAGCATTCTCTATCCCTTCTCCTTTACTACTCGCATTTACTTATCGCACTTCATATGATTGCTTGTAGTACTTGAGTTGTGCTCTTATCTTGCTTGTGTGTTTACCTTGGTACCTACTAGCTTCACTAGGTTTGCTTGTTTGCCTTGCTCGTGTGCTTACTTGTTAAAGTCTATCTAGTAGCTCTAAGGACTCTACTTAGTGTGCCTAGTATCTTGGTTGCCTTGTCTCTAGTTATCTTGTTACCTTGCCTTGCCTAGCTTAAGTCTTCCGCTATCTATCTATCTTGTGCTAGGTTGCTAGTGTGTTGTGATTGTGTTATCTATATGCACTAGCTATATAGGTTAAGGATACTCCTTAGTGTGCTTTACCTTGTAACTAGAACTACTCGCTAGGAGTTGCTTGGGTGTAAGTGTTTGGAAATAGATTCTAGAGTGCACCGATTCACCTCCCCCCCTCTCGGTCACACGATCCTTACAAGTGGTATCAGAGCTAAGTGCTCATTATTAGGGCTTTACCGCCTTGAGTCGTGACCGGGATTGTGTGTGGGAAAATGGAGTCCACTCATGATGACGTTTTTAACACTTCCATCGCCTCTACCTTGATTGAGCCTTATGATTGTGTGCTTAATGATATTTCCTACTATGGTGTGCCTGATGAGTATGATGAGTTTGTTTTGAATGATAATGAGGATATCACTAACTTCGCATCTCGCTTGTATGTTCTTGCTAGGAAACTCATGTCACGAGGTTATCCATCTATTATGCACAAGCATGTTGTGAAGAAGCTTATCCGATCTCTACCACTCTCGCGGTTTGGTATTCTTGCTTTTGCTCGAGTGGATGAGTTTGTGAACATGCCCTATGATGAGGTGGTTGCTATTCTCTCCTCTCTTGAGGAGGATATCAAGAAGGGCAAGGATATCTCTCATGCAAGTGAAGATCAACACATTGAAGCTCAACCTCTACCTCAAGCTCAATCATCATCTCGTGTTGGTGAAGGTTCTTCTTCTCGGGATCAAGAGGATGGATATCTCAAGCTATGTGATGAGTTGGATCACATCTCTATGGAGCCGAATGAAGATCTTGTTGAGTTTGCTCTTCGGATGGATTCTCTCATCAAGAGGATAAATGAGAACAAGCTTTAGATAGTCACTAAGGGTCAAGGTCTTAGAAGGTTTCTTGATGCTCTCCCGAAGGACAAGTATGGTGATCACATTGAGTTTGAGAGCTTTGAGCTTGAGTCATATTCAATTGAGCAAGTCATTGAGATCATTACAAGAAGAAGGGCTCGCTCTTTGCTCTCTAACACATTCAAGACCCCAAGTGATGATGAGGAAGAAGAAGAAGATGATAGAGTTCCCGTCTTCTATTGTGATGATGACTATTCAAGTGCTAGTGATGATGAGCCGGAGCCTATCAAGGAATATCACATGAAGAAAGAAGTCTTGCCATCCCTCTTTGAAGACTACTACAACTTGTATGAGCCGGATCTTGCCGATCGGCCTCACTATCACCTCTTCGACATATATGATGTGTTCTATAGGGAAGATGGAGAGTCTTGGCTTGATTGTTGGAAGAGACTTCTTGTGTTGGTGGCTAGAGTGAACTCTTTTGAAGGAGAAGACAAGATTAGTGATGAACACGCTATTCACACCGTGATCTCTATGCTACCATACAATAGGAAGGTCCACATTCTAAATGATCTCAATGATGATATTAGTGGTATGACTCTCAAGGACATGATCTTGATGGCACTATCCTATGAGAATCAAATCTACAACATTCTTGAGTACTTCAATGCTAGTGGAGATGTGGGAAGGTTTCAAGGTCTTCAACTTGGAACTCATGTCACACACATGGGTGTTGATCGGACCATGTGGAGACACAATGGAGTCACCAAGGCAATGATTGACGCCTTGGATGCATTGGACTTGGACTTTCTCAATGGAGTTCCTATGGCCTACATCAAGAGCAAGCAAGAGGTAAATGATATGTCAATTGATTCTCATGATACTAACACTCCTCTTGTTTGATGGCTACTTCCAAGGTGAACTACAAGATTGGTGGCAAACATTGGGTGTTGGATAGTGGGTGCACTCAACACATGACCGGTACTTCATCCATCTTCACCAACTTGGAAGAAAATGAAGATCATGACAAGGTCACATTTGGGGACAACTCCAAGCACAAGGTGAGAGGTCTTGGTAAGGTGACTATCTCAAATGACCTCTCTATCTCTAATGTATTGCTTGTTGAGTCTCTAAACTTCAATCTTCTATCCGTTGCTCAAATATGTGATCTTGGCTTTTCTTGTAACTTTGATGCTAATGGGGTGGTTCTTCATAATGATGCTATGGGTCTCACTATCAAGGGTTTTCGTCATAATAATCTATATGTTGTTGATTTTGAGACTAACATTGTTGCCCCTAGCACTTGTCTCTTCACTAAGTCCGCTCTAGGTTGGCTATGGCATCGAAGGCTTGCTCACATTGGTATGGGTCAACTCAAGCATGTAATGAAGAACAAGCTAGTGAGAGGAGTCAAGGATGTCACCTTTGAGAAGGACAAGCTATGTAGTGCATGCCAAGCTGGAAAGCAAGTGGCTTCACCTCACCCGTCCAAGAATTTCTTGTCAACTTCAAGACCTCTTGAGCTCCTACACATTGATCTCTTCGGGCCTACAACTTATGTGAGCATTGGTGGGAATCTCTATTGCTTGGTGGTAGTGGACGACTACTCATGATATACTTGGGTATTCTTTCTTGAGAACAAGGCACAAGCAAATGGGATATTCAAGAAGTTTGCTAGAAGAGTGCAAAATGAGTATGGGCATCACATCAAGAAGATTCGGAGTGATAATGGGACGGAGTTCAAAAATTCTATCATTGAAGACTATTGTGATGAGATTGGCATAAAGCATGAGTTCTCGGCTACATACACTCCTCAACAAAATGGTGTTGTTGAGAGGAAGAACAAGACCCTTATCACTCTTACTCGTGCAATGCTTGATGAGTACAACACTCCGGAGAAGTTTTGGGCGGAAGCTATCAACACCGCATGCTACACCTCCAACCGGATCTATCCTCACAAGTTGCTAAACAAGACTCCATATGAAGTGATTGTTGGGAGAAGACCGAATGTTTTCCTACTTCCGAGTGTTTGGTTGCAAGTGCTACATCTACAAGAAGAGGGAAAGACTTGGCAAGTTCGAGAAGAGGACCGATGTGGGCATTCTTGTCGGTTACTCGGGCTCGGCCAAGGCTTATCGGGTTTACAACACTTCTACCGGCTTTGTTGAAGAAACCTATGATGTGCAATTTGATGAGTCTCACAGGTCTCAAGAAGACCCTCCTTCTTCTCATATTGTAGGTGATGAACCCGTGGAGGAAGCTTTGGAGAACATGCCTATTGGTGAAGTTATTCCTCGTGAAGATGAACCTCCGACACCTCCTCCAACAACTTCATCAAGCGGACCTTCTACGAGCACATCTCAAGTGAATCCAAGCTCTCCCTCAAGTGAACAACATCAAGCTCCATCAAGCGAACCGCAACAAGCTTCTTCGAGTCAAGCTACTCCAAATGAACCGCAACAAGCGCCATCGAGTCCACCTCATGCATCTACGAGCCAAGCTTCACCGAACAATCAAGAACAAGCACAATCTACTTCAACTCAAGATGATGGCTCGGGTTCACCTCTTCGACAACAAGACACTCACATCTCTAGGGAGCAAGCCGCAAGACATGCTCAAGACACTTCGCCGGCTCCTCCTCCTCCTCGACAAGAACCTTCAAGGAAGCACAAACCCATTGCTAGGGATCATTCACGTGATCTCATCATTGGGAGTCCTTCTCAAGGGATAAAGACTAGGAGAAGTCAATATAAACCTAATTATGTTGATGAAGCTAACATTGTTGAGAATTTCTCTTTTGTCTCTACCCTAGAGCCGAAGACGATCGAGGAAGCCTTGAAAGATCACAAGTGGGTGCTATCCATGCAAGAGGAGCTCAACAACTTCAAGAGGAATGATGTTTGGAAGTTGGTGAAGCGGCCCAAGCGATCCAATGTCATTGGCGCTAAGTGGGTCTTCAAGAACAAGCAAGATGAGAAGGGAGCAATCGTGAGGAACAAGGCAAGACTTGTGGCGAAGGGCTACTCTCAAGTTGAAGGCGTCGATTTTGACGAGACTTTCGCCCCCGTCGCTCGTCTTGAGGCTATAAGAACACTTCTTGCTTATGCTTCTCATTTTGATTTTAAACTTCACCAAATGGATGTGAAAAGTGCATTTCTCAATGGACTAATCAATGAAGAAGTTTATGTAGAGCAACCTCCCGGCTTCGAGGACCCCGAGCATCCGGACCATGTGTACAAGCTCAAGAAGGCTCTCTACGGACTCAAACAAGCACCAAGAGCATGGTATGAACGACTTCGAGATCATCTCATCACCAAGGGCTACAAGATCGGTAGTATCGACAACACTCTCTTACTAACATATTGGTGATGATCTCTTTGTTTGTCAAATCTATGTTGATGATATCATCTATGGCTCCACTAACGAAATCTATAATGATGAGTTCCGTGCTCTTATGAAGATAGAGTTTGAGATGTCCATGATAGGTGAACTTCATGTCTTCCTCGGTTTTCAAGTCAAGCAAATGAAGGAAGGCACGTTCATCTACCAAGAGAAGTACACTCGGGATCTTCTTAAGAGATTCGGCATGGAAGACTCCAAGTCCTACGACACACCTATGGCTACAAGTGTCCCTCTTGATGTGGATGTAAAAGGTATACCGGTGGATCCTAAACTCTATCGTTCTATGATTGGTTCACTTCTTTACCTTACCGCATCTAGACCGGATATCATGTTTAGTGTGTGCCTTTGTGCTCGTTATCAAGCTAACCCCAAGGAGTCCCATATGAGTGCCGTGAAAAGAATTCTTAGGTATATCAAGAACACTCCTACAATGGGCTTATGGTATCCAAAAGGCTCGGACTTTGGACTTGTTGGCTATGCGGACTCGAACTTCGCCGGATGCAAAGTGAGTAGAAAGAGTACCTCCGGTGGATGCCAATTTCTTGGACAATCACTCATCTCATGGAGTTCCAAGAAACAAAATTGTGTGGCTATCTCTACGGCGGAGGCGGAATATTTGGCGGCCGGTGCTTGTTGTGCTCAACTTTTATACATGAAGCAAACCCTATTGGACTATGGATTATCTTATGGGCAAGTACCTCTCTATTGTGATAGCGAAAGTGCTATCAATATGGCTCTCAACAAGGGTGATCACGGCCATGCCAAGCACATTGACGTCAAGCATCATTTCATTCGAGATCATGTGGCCAAGAAGGATATTGAATTGATTGGTGTTCGGACTCATGAACAATTGGCGGACATCTTCACCAAGCCACTTGACAAGAAGACCTTTTGTAAGCTCCGGGGAGAACTTAATGTTCTCGACCTCTCCGACTTCACTTGATATCCTTGAGCTTACATATGTATATATGTATATATACTTTGCTTGTTTTTGTTTGTGTTGTTGTTTTTGTGTGTTCTTCTTGTTTTGTAGGACCGACGACTAACCTTCTTGAGATAGCAATGAGCATGGGTAAGCTTGGGATTGGTGGCACTTGGCTCCCGAGGCTTTGAAGAATGGCTCGTTGTGATCAAGCTCATGGAGGGCTCAAACTTGTTGTTGGTAACTTCGCTCTTAGCTTTCTCTTGTTTTACCCTTATAGCATCATGCATTGTACACTTATCATTCCTTGCATTCGCATCATGCATCTTGCATAAGTGTCTCGGCGCCGAGCACCCATCTAGGGGAGTTGCTTATTCACAATATGAGTATATGACCTCCTATGATGAATTTATAGCAATGCTATATGAGCTTCATGCCTATTGAACCAAGATTTTTGAGCTCCAAGGTTAAATCCACTTGCGCGGCTCAAAGTCTAAGGGTTCATACATTTCCATCATCATCAACTAACCCCTATGTACTTCAAGACAATATTCTTTTGAGAATGTGTGTAGGGATAATTGTTGGGAGATGGAGAATCACGGATCAAGGGGGAGCTTCATGCCAAATCAAGTAACTCATTTCCCACTTATCTCATACATTTACACTAACCTTTTCTCCCTTGGAAGATTTCTTTTGGGTGATAGATGCCAAAGGGGGAGAAGAATTGGGCTTAATGATCGAGCAAGAATATGGGGGAGAAGAGTTCGAGCGGAGAAGAGTTGGGAAGAAGAGTTCGGACTTACAACGAGTTGGAAGATGTCACCTCAAGGGGGAGTTTGATGTCACCTCAAGGGGGGGGGAGTTTGTACAAATGGAGATCAAGTGATCAAGTCGATCGATCTTCACACAATCTTGAGGTGATGAGGAAGAAGCAATGCCGTCTCAAGGGGGAGTGTGCGCAAATAAAGATCACGTGATCAAGATGATCGATCTTCACACAATCTTGAGATTGGTGCACTTGTCAAGGGGGAGCGGAATTCTACAAAGTAAGTATGAAAGTAAAACCCCTTGCAATCCTTGCTTGTCATAGCTCCATGTGCTTTCTTTCACTTGTGATATGAGTTTTTGCTCTAACTTGTGACTTCTTTTGAGCTATGACTTGCCTCGACCTAATCAACAAGGTAACTATCTCTCTATCATATACTTGTTGTTTAGTGTCTTGATCGAGTTGCGCTTTTATCTTGGCTTTTGTCGTTACATTCTTTATCTTCTCGATCATTTTTATCATGGTTGTCATCCATCACCAAAAAGGGGGAGATTGTAGGCTTCATGACCATTGGAGCTAGGGAAACCCCATGGTATGAATGTTTTGGTGATAGGATGAGAACCATAAATGTGACTAATACTCTTGTGAGATCTTATAGGTCACATATGAAGAAAGCTCCGTCCGTTGGTGGTGAATGCCAACACACCATGAACTTAAATGAAAAGGATGATTGGTTGCCTTCATCTACACAAGAACGGACTTGATGGAGTCGCGGAGAAGATATGGATCAAGGCTAAGGACATGCTAGATCCAAGCGGGTGTTGCTTGGTTAGATGTTAGCTTGAGTCCATAGGAAAAACTGGACTATCAAGAGGGTTCGAGGTGGTTCTCTTAGTATACACTAGTTATAGAGATCATTGGATGCATTGTGAGTCTCTCAGGGGCTAGGGTGGCAGAAGAGAGTTGAAGGAACCAAGAAGATCAAGTCTTGAAGAAGAAGATCAAGAAGAAGATCGAAGCTGCGAAGGCAGAAGAGACCGGACAGTACGGTCAAGGAGACCGTACAATACGGTCTACAGAGGATTTCCAGACAGAGAAGCTGAAGTTTCTGGAAGTTGAAGAATAGAGACCGGACAGTTGACCGGACAGTACGGTCCTAGGGACCGGACAGTACGGTCTCTATTGGGTGTTCCAGACAGAGAAGCTGAAGTTTCTGGAAGTTGAAGAATAGAGACCGGACAGTTGACCGGACAATACGGTGGTGAGACCGTACAATACGGTCTTACAGGAGAAGAGCAACAGAGAAGGAGAAGTTTCTGTTGGCTGATGAAGAATGGAGACCGGGCATTACGGTCCTAGAGACCGTACAATACGGTCTGGTTGAGATGAAGGTCAGCACTCCCTGGATGCGGTCTGGTGAAGACCGGACAATACGGTCAGATGGAGACCGGACAGTACGGTCCTATTGTACGGTCATCACGCAGACTGGGCACTTTTGGACAACGGCTAGTTTGAGGTTGGAGGCCTATATATAGTCGGTTGTTTACCTCTTTGAGGTGCTCTTGGACCCAGGAAAGAGGGGAGGTGCTGCCAAGAAGCCAAGAGGAAGAAGTGTGAAGCACTTGAGAGGGATTTGGAGTGATCCTAGTGCTTGAGAGAGTAGCAAGTTGCATCCTTTGATCTCTATGCTAGTGTGGGCTTGAGAGAGTCATCTAGGGCTGTTACTCTTGGTCTATGGCGAGGCCTAGACCGGTTAGGCGTCGGTGTTGAGCTGTCCAAGGAGATTGTGGAAGCCGACACAAGTTTGTACACGGTCTTGGAGCTTCCCGTGCGAAAGAAGCATCACTAGTGGAGCGCCCTTTGGCACGCAACAAGTGCGGAGCCTTACCTCCGGAAGAGTACCCGGGATCGAGCCCGGCGGGACGTGCCCGCGACTTTACTCGGATGGTGAAGTGTGCTCTAGGAGGGATCGCCATCGAGCGGAGGGACGGGGTCAAGACTCCGGCGGGAGTGACCCAACGTGGAGTAGGGGAAGGCGCCATCCTTCCGAGACCACGGGAAAACATCATGAGCATTCTCTATCCCTTCTCCTTTACTACTCGCATTTACTTATCGCACTTCATATGATTGCTTGTAGTACTTGAGTTGTGCTCTTATCTTGCTTGTGTGTTTACCTTGGTACCTACTAGCTTCACTAGGTTTGCTTGTTTGCCTTGCTCGTGTGCTTACTTGTTAAAGTCTATCTAGTAGCTCTAAGGACTCTACTTAGTGTGCCTAGTATCTTGGTTGCCTTGTCTCTAGTTATCTTGTTACCTTGCCTTGCCTAGCTTAAGTCTTCCGCTATCTATCTATCTTGTGCTAGGTTGCTAGTGTGTTGTGATTGTGTTATCTATATGCACTAGCTATATAGGTTAAGGATACTCCTTAGTGTGCTTTACCTTGTCACTAGAACTACTCGCTAGGAGTTGCTTGGGTGTAAGTGTTTGGAAATAGATTCTAGAGTGCACCGATTCACCCCCCCTCTCGGTCACACGATCCTTACAGCGTCACGCGCCTCTCTCTGTCGCCGCGTGATCTAGTCTCCGGCCACGCACACGGCTGCGCTAGCCCAACCGAGCACGCGCACGCGCTCCACGCACTCGCGCGCACCTTCCCTTACCACACGAACTGCCCAAATGCACGCGCACGTGAGATCCCATCGGGCGCCGCCACCGCGCCCAACTCCGGCGACCCTGCGCCGCCGCCCTAGTGCTCGCCGTCGTCGACATGTACCACCCGAAGCTCCGCTGTCCGATGCCGAGCCCCTGCGGCAAGATCCCGTCGCCCCTCTTCCACCCTAGCAGTCGACGGCGAGCTCTACGGCGAGCCATCGCCGCGTCGCGCCCGGCTCCGGCGTCCTTTGACCCAGTCGCGCGCCGTCCTGGCGTCCACGTCAGCCCATGGCCCCACCACATAAACCCAGTCAGCACACCTCTCTCCCTCTCTCCCATACACCCGGTCCACGTAGACCACACACACATACACCTCGGTCCACAGATCCCATGCACCTAGCCCATAGCACAGGAACCCCTGGGTGCACTATGCGACCCGACCCCACTAGTCAGCCTCTGTTGCCCATGCCTTTCTGCTAAAACCACCCGGCAAGTGTACACAGAAGCATACTCCGAGCCTTTCCCTTACTAGAAAAATTCCAGAAAAATTCCCAAAAACACCTTAACCTACCTAGATTATTTTACCACCTTTTTACCGAACCTCAGAAAATATTCTTCTCCCAAAAATAAATAGGAACCTATAGGAATACTATTTCTTTCTTTAGATGATAATTCTTCATCTTAAGTCCTTTTAATATATTATTTTTCCTAATTTCTTATTCACTTCAGTCCTATCTTGTATTATCAGTCTCTGTTCTATTTGAGTTTATTTGAATATTTATTTGGATTTTGTTTGACTTATTTTATTTTACGATAGTTACTTATTCGACGGTAATTGCCTACTTTAGCTAACGAGGAGTTCGAGGAGAAGCACGAGGACCCGGATTACGAGGAAGAGGACGAAGAGGAGTTTGAAGGCAAGTCCTAACTTTCCTTCCTGTTTTTAAATGCTTATATGATGCATGCTTATTTTATTATTTGAAATGTTGTGTTAGTTATGAACCTATTAGGATAGAAATCCTCGATATTGATGTCTGTTACCTTGATAAACCTAGGATGTTTCCTTCATTGTGCTATAATAATGCTGGATTATTGCCTTGATATTAGATTGCTTAGGGATCTACTGCAACTATTTAGTTGTTACACAATAATCATGACTTTGGGTGAAATGTGTGAAAATGTGTGCTTGGTATGTGTGAGTAAATAAAATGGGAGGGTGATAACCAACTAGTGTGTTGGGGTGAAGTGGGATATTTTAGGCGGGGGCGAGATTGGTGAATGGTGATTAGTGACCCACATAGGTGGGGATAGGTGGAAGATGCTCGCCTCTGCCGATTAAGGACCGGTTCGTTGGACCTCACCCTAGTGAACCCCGTGCAACCAACAGATCCTGTTATGGGCAGGACTTGACCCTAACTTTCTGGTGCCTACCACTTGATCCACCTAGGAGGCAGTAGTGCAACGAGCAACCAGGAGCAGACATGATATCTTAATTGGTCGTTGTTCGACTTGGCCATTGGGTCATTGACTACATATAGTCGCATTATAAGTCCCTGGGTCAATACTTGCTCGTGGGTGGGATTGTGGGGGACACTCGGGAAAGGTGGGTTCCGCTATGTTGCTCTCTTGCTAAGAGCAATGTAGTCTGTGGGTAAAGATGTACACCTTTACAGAGTTAAAATCTATCAGGATAGCCGTGTCACGGTCATAGACGCGCTATGGTTGAGTTCACAATGATTAGTCTTACTTACTCCTTGAAGTGTGAGTGGGCAGTAGTTTGCCCGTGTTTTGGAAGGAAGAGTCGGTACGGCCGTGCGCCCGAAGGCTCGTCTTAAATCTGGGAACTGGCGGGATTGATGTATCTCCTCCAAGGCCAATCTACTTAATTATGAGAAACAAATCCTTTATAAAATGTTTTATGCTTTTAAAATGAACCCTACATTAAAATAAGCTTTCTGCTAAAATATAAGCCCTACAGACTAACGCTTCATAAAGCCTTATATGCATCTATGACCCTTTGGGTAGTGTTAGGACTTGTTGAGTACCTTATGTACTCACCCTTGCTTTAATCATTCAGAAGAAGATGTTGAGTATGAAGACGGTGGTGACGACGAGAGTAGGGTTCGCGTTCGTCGCCCAAGTTGCCTGTAGAAGTTGGACTCTCCGCTTTCCGTTTTATATGGCCAGGCCTGCCGGCCACTTTGGTATTGTAATTTGAAGTCTTGCAAGACATTTGTGCATTGTAATAATAATCGAAGTATGGACTTGGTATTATCTTTGTTTTGTCGTATCAACTACTCATCCAGGGATAGAAATGGGATCCGACACCCATTGACGAGCACAGCTGATTTGGAGGTTGAGAGGAGCATCTGAATCCATGAACACCATTTCTCTGAGAACCCTCGTGCAACCATGATCCTGCCAAGACTCTCCCAGTTAACTGAATCAAAAGCCTTGGCAAAGTCTAGCTTGAGAACCAACGTTGGAGTTTTCCTTTTGTGACAGCACTGTACCAGCTCCATAGCAAGAACAAAATTTTCTGAAATCGAGCGCCCCTATGAAAACTGTTTGGTCTATATCAATGAGTTTGGAGATCTTTTCTGCAGCCGCGTGGTCAGGATCTTGAAGCAATTTTGGGCGCACAGTTCTGCAAAACAATTGGGCGATGGGCATCGGCTGTGACTGCACCCGCTTTCTTGGGGATCATGACGACGAAGGCTCTGTTTATGCGCTCCAACTGAGCATTGCCGCTGTGGAATTCAGTAAGAAAATTCATAACTTTCGGCGCGACTGTGGGCCAGGCAGCTTTGTAGAAACTCGGCCTAAAACCATCCGGGCCTGGTGCGCTGTTGCGATTCATGGCCTTGACTGCTAGCTGGGCTTCAGTCGCAGAGAACGGCGCCGTCAGTGGGTATTGTGGGTCGATCCAAGTAACTGTGCTTTATCTGCTTGCGGGTTGCAACATATACTACGTACGTACCACTGTATGAAGTGAGTATCCCGCGCGTTGCTGCGGGATATGACACAACTGTCAGGGTAAATGGACATGCATCCAAAAAATGAAATAAAAAGAATGTGCAAGCAATCTGTTTTCAGTACATCTTGTAAAGAAAAATCTAACTGGCTATGATTTTTCCAATTAAGCTTTGTTTCCAGAAAAGGCCATCGGTTTGCAAAAGATGAAAATGATCATAAGTGTTATTAGATGTCTAAAAGTACACAATTACACAAAGTAGATGAGCTGTAATTATACTGAACGCAAACTATCAGGAAACATGTAAATTACAGGCATTTTCATTTTCCATACAAAATCTTACACCTAGTTCTTCTTCAGGAGGCTGAATTTGTAGTTGCCGAGACCTAGTTCTTCTTCTTCAGACTAAATCTTGCAACGTTGTGCTGAAAGCTTCATTTTACCAACAAAATGTTCATACCCCGCACACCAATATGAAATGTATAATTTGTAGTTCTAGATTACAACTAAAGAATGGAACAGTAGACCATATCATTAAAATGAATCCAGTAGTCTTATGATAAACATTTAGAAGGGTCAAGTCAACAAAATGTTCCAAATAAATAGTAGCAGAAAACAGAGAGAACATCTCCGAACCAACAAACAGCACGATCAGGCAAAGAACCAAAATATGAGACTGAAGGTGGCGTGGACATCCATAGCCACGTGGAGAATTTGGAGAACTTTGTCCATTTTCGATGCTAAAAACTCGACCTGCGGGGGGTATGACGGCCCCGGGATTTTGTAAGAAGAACGATCTTCTCACACAGATCGAGAAAACCCCCGAACCCTCCTCCGCACCCTACACAGGGACTCAGCAAGCTGGTGAGAATCGGCGCGAGTACTTAACCTGTGCTTTGGTCAACGGAGAAGCGAGGGGATTTTTTTTTCACTGTAGTGAAACAGTACCATATTTCAGGCACTGTTCACTACAGTGCCGCGGTGCCGCGGCGCTCGAACCCGGGGCCGACGGAGCAACGCTCCAGAGCCTGGAGGCTCTGGGCCACTCGGCGAGCGCCCGCAGGCTCCATCTTCGATCTGAGGAGAGTACAAATTATTGCAGGTGAATATAAAATGATTTGAAGTGTTGGTGACTGAATTATTGCATATATAAGGGAGAGATATATATGAGATGGAAATTGTATGTTCAGGCTGAGATTCACTGATGTGTGAGTGTGCACGCTGATCGCAAGCTGTGGATTAAGGGATTGGTAGATAAACACTCGGGCTTGATATCAAGTGTCCAAATTAAAGTACAATTGATCTATATCTGCGATGGAGATTATTGATTGAGAAATCAGAGTGAGCATGGAATGCAAGAAAATTACCTCCCAAATGAAGATTGTTAGAGACCTCCTAAAGAAAACCCAGAAGAAGCAGCCTGTTGGTGAACCATGAGCTGCAGCTGCAGACAACCACCATCAACATCCCTCCCTAATCAAGATTGCTGGCGACTCTGAAGGAAAACTGAAAGAAGTAACAGCCTGTTGAAGAATTAAAATCTGCATGTGAAGGTAACCAGCAGTAGCAGCCCCACAACAACATCAGTGGGGAAACGGAGGGGACATGCACTCTAATCGTGGGGCGAGTGGTATATGTGATGTGCAGGAGATGAAATGGAAGAGTAATAGGTTGTCCATTGAGAGCTCTTCATATGGGTCAGTTGCAAGGATATTATAGAGGTATTCAATGCCATGAAACTGAACCATATTCTTCACTGAAATTGGCGATTACTGATGATGGCAGAGTAAGCAACGCATGGAGAAGCATGCGGCTGTTTCTTTAAGTTGGCTGTTCCTACTCTCCCGTACGTTCAACAGCAAGGTAATAATAAAGGGAGTCGTGTGAGGAAGGAAACAGAAATTGGACGAACCGAGTCGCTAATAGAAAGGCTGAGCTTGCAGTGGCCAGGATGCAATGTAGAACATGATCCAACGGCCCAATTTAGGGCATCACTATTTCACGCGCGCGTGCGCGGAGCGCGTCGCGCGCATCACCGGACAGCCCGACAGACTTCCTTTTCTGGGTCAACAGCCCCGGCAGCATTTCCTTTTTAATCCCGCACATTGCATCCGCCAGCTTCTCTCTTTTCTCATCCCGCGCGCATCAGCTTTTCCTTTTCTTTAATCCCGCGCCCCTGCCGGCTTTCCTTCCGTCGCCTGCATTTTAGCCTGCGCATCTTTATTTTTTAAGCGTAGTTTACTTTGTAGGCATAAATTAGAAATGGTACAAAAGAAAAAAATTCATTTTGAAACTTTCATTTCAAGCTTTTCTCTCAAACTTACGAAGCTAAACTTTCATTTTCAAAACTTTATTCAAAATTTTCAATTTTGAAACTTTCATCTCAAACTTACGAAAATCTAAGTTTGATTGTAAGTTATAAAAAAAAAGGTTGAACAAAAGTTGCTTCGTAAGTTTGAGAAAGAAGGTGAATAGAAGTTTGAGAAAAAGGTTGAACAGAAGTTTGAGGAGAGGTGGAACAAAAGTTTGAAAAAAAAGTTGAACAGAAGTTTGAGGAAGAGGTGGAACAAAAGTTGAGAAAAAGGTTGAACAGAAGTTTGAGGAAAAGGGGGAACATAAGTTTGAGAAAGAGGTTGAACAAAAGTTTCAGAAAAAGGTTGAACAGAAGTTTGAGGAAGAGGTGGAACAAACGTTTGAAAAAAGGTTGAACAGAAGTTTGAGGAAGAGGTGGAACAGAAGTTTGAGAACAAGGTTGAACAGAAGTTGAGGAAAAGGGGGAACATAAGTTTGAGAAGAGGTTGAACAAAAGTTTCAGAAAA